>JAQPZY010001370.1:2247500-2431727 GCA_029931535.1 Margaritifera margaritifera | reverse complement strand
TCAGCAGTGTTAAAATATTCACAAGGTGAAAAGCACCAACAGAAATGTAATATGGCTTCCAAAAATTCACTAGTAAATTACCGGTTGGTACAATGTTACTTCTATCTTGCTTTTGTGACAACATTTTGTCATCCTTTTCTGCATTGGTCCAAAGTGACACAAGACATTTAGATTCAATAAATAAAACTAAAGATAGGCTGTACACCTTTCTTTACCTTTCCAATGTCAGGAAGGCTTATGCATGTAGACTGGGTCCCATCTACATGAATATGCCTTCCTGTCCGTGGAATGGAATGAACATGAAAAAACACAAACATTGGAATTCATTGCTTCTGTTATTTTGTGTTTGTTTTCATCCAATGTCAGGAAGGCTTATGCATGTAGATTGGGCCCCATCTACATTAATATGCCTTCCTGTCCGTGGAATGGAATAAACATGAAACACCATAAGCATTGGAGTGAATTGCTTGTGTTTTCTGTTTGTTTCATTTCAATTTCAGGAAGGCTTATGCAGGCAGATGGGGCCCCATCTACACGAATATGCCATCCTGTCCGTGGAATGGAATAAACATGAAACAACATAAGTGTTGGAGTTATTCGCTTGTGTTTTGTGTTTGTTGTCATAAAATTTCAGGAAGGTTTATACATGTAGATGGGGCCCCATCTACATGAATATGCCTTCCTGTCTGTGGAATGGAATAAACATGAAACAACACATTCATTGGAGTACATTAACAGGTTTTTTTCTCGGTGGCCTCCATGGGGAAATCAGCAGTGGTAAAATATTCACAAGGTGAAAAGCACCAACAGAGATGTAAAATGGCTTCCAATAATTCACTAGTAAATTAAATTTTAGTATAATATTACTTCTAACTTGCTTTTGTAATGACATTTTGTCATCATTTTTTGAATTTGTCTAAAGTGACAAAGGACGTTTACATTCATTTAATAACACTAAAGATAGGCTGTACAACTTTCTTTATCTTTCCAATGTCAGGAAGGCTTAAACATGTAGATTGGGCCCCATCTACATGAATATGTCTTCCTGTCCATGGAATGGAATAAATATGAAACAACACAAGCATTTGAGTACATTAACAGCTTTTTTTCTCAGTGGCCTCCATGGGGAAATCAGCAGTGGAAAAACATATACAAGGTGAAAAGAACCAACAGAGATGTAAAATGGCTTCCAATAATTCACTAGTAAATTACAGGTTGGTACAATATTACTTCTATCTTGCTTTTGTGACTACATTTTGTCATCATTTTCTGAATTTGTCTAAAGTGACAAGAGATGTTTAGATTCATTAAAAAAAATAAAGATAGGTTGGACACCTTTCTTTACCTTTCCAACGTCAGGAAGTCTTATGCATGTAGATTGGGCCCCATCTACATGAATATGCCTTCCTGTCTGCGGAATGGAATAAACATGAAGCAACACAAGTATTGGAGTGCATTGCTTCTTTTTGTTTTGTGTTTGTTTCATTCCAACGTCGGCAAAGCTTATAAATGTAGATTGGGCCCCATCTACATGAATATGCCTTCCTGTCCGTGGAATGGAATAAACGTGAAACAACAAAAGTGTTGGAGTTATTCGCTTGTGTTTTGTGTTTGTTGTCATCCAATTTCAGGAAGGTTTATGCATGTAGACTGGGTCCCATCTACATGAATATGCCTTCCTGTCCGTGGAATGGAATGAACATGAAAAAACACAAGCATTGGAATTCATTGCTTCTGTTATTTTGTGTTTGTTGTCATCCAATGTCAGGAAGGTTTATACATGTAGATGGGGCCCCATCTACATGAATATGCCTTCCTGTCCGTGGAATGGAATAAACATGAAACACCGTAGGCATTGGAGTGAATTGCTTGTGTTTTCTGTTTGTTTCGTTTCAATTTCAGGAAGGCTTATGCAGGCAGATGGGGCCCCATCTAAACGAATATGCCTTCCTGTCCGTGGAATGGAATAAACATCAAACAACATAAGTGTTGGAGTTATTCGCTTGTGTTTTGTGTTTGTTGTCATCCAATTTCAGGAAGGTTTATGCATGTAGATGGGGCCCCATCTACATGAATATGCCTTCCTGTCTGTGGAATTTAATAAACATGAAACAACACAAGCATTGGAGTACATTAACAGCTTTTTTTCTCAGTGGCCTCCATGGGGAAATCATCAGTTGAAAAACATTTACAAGGTGAAAAGAACCAACAGAGATGTAAAATGGCTTCCAATAATTCACTAGTAAATTACCGGTTAGTACAATATTACTTCTATCTTGCTTTTGTGACTACATTTTGTCATCATTTTCTGAATTTGTCTAAAGTGACAAGGGATGTTTAGATTCATTAAAAAAAATAAAGATAGGTTGGACACCTTTCTTTACCTTTCCAACATCAGGTATGCTTATGCATGTAGATTGGGCCCCATCTACATGAAAATGCCTTCCTGTCTGCGGAATGGAATAAACATGAAGCAACACAAGTATTGTAGTGCATTGCTTCTTTTTGTTTTGTGTTTGTTTCATTCCAACGTCGGCAAAGCTTATAAATGTAGATTGGGCCCCATCTACATGAATATGCCTTCCTGTCTGCGGAATGGAATAAACATGAAGCAACACAAGTATTGGAGTGCATTGCTTCTTTTTGTTTTGTGTTTGTTTCATTCCAACGTCGGCAAAGCTTATAAATGTAGATTGGGCCCCATCTACATGAATATGCCTTCCTGTCCGTGGAATGGAATAAACATGAAACAACATAAGTGTTGGAGTTATTCGTTTGTGTTTTGTGTTTGTTGTCATCCAATTTCAGGAAGGTTTATGCATGTAGATGGGGCCCCATCTACATGAATATGCCTTCCTGTCTGTGGAATGGAATAAACATGAAACAACACATTCATCGGAGTACATTAACAGGTTTGTTTCTTGGTGGCCTCCATGGGGAAATCAGCAATGTTAAAATATTCACAAGGTGAAAAGCACCAACAGAAATGTAATATGGCTTCCAAAAATTCACTAGTAAATTACCGGTTGGTACAATGTTACTTCTATCTTGCTTTTGTGACAACATTTTGTCATCCTTTTCTGCATTGGTCCAAAGTGACACAAGACATTTAGATTCAATAAATAAAACTAAAGATAGGCTGTACACCTTTCTTTACCTTTCCAATGTCAGGAAGGCTTATGCATGTAGACTGGGTCCCATCTACATGAATATGCCTTCCTGTCCGTGGAATGGAATGAACATGAAAAAACACAAACATTGGAATTCATTGCTTCTGTTATTTTGTGCTTGTGTTCATCCAATGTCAGGAAGGCTTATGCATGTAGATTGGGCCCCATCTACATTAATATGCCTTCCTGTCCGTGGAATGGAATAAACATGAAACACCATAAGCATTGGAGTGAATTGCTTGTGTTTTCTGTTTGTTTCATTTCAATTTCAGGAAGGCTTATGCAGGCAGATGGGGCCCCATCTACACGAATATGCCATCCTGTCCGTGGAATGGAATAAACATGAAACAACATAAGTGTTGGAGTTATTCGCTTGTGTTTTGTGTTTGTTGTCATAAAATTTCAGGAAGGTTTATACATGTAGATGGGGCCCCATCTACATGAATATGCCTTCCTGTCTGTGGAATGGAATAAACATGAAACAACACATTCATTGGAGTACATTAACAGGTTTTTTTCTCGGTGGCCTCCATGGGGAAATCAGCAGTGGTAAAATATTCACAAGGTGAAAAGCACCAACAGAGATGTAAAATGGCTTCCAATAATTCACTAGTAAATTAAATTTTAGTATAATATTACTTCTAACTTGCTTTTGTAATGACATTTTGTCATCATTTTTTGAATTTGTCTAAAGTGACAAAGGACGTTTACATTCATTTAATAACACTAAAGATAGGCTGTACAACTTTCTTTATCTTTCCAATGTCAGGAAGGCTTAAACATGTAGATTGGGCCCCATCTACATGAATATGTCTTCCTGTCCATGGAATGGAATTTAAATATGAAACAACACAAGCATTTGAGTACATTAACAGCTTTTTTTCTCAGTGGCCTCCATGGGGAAATCAGCAGTGGAAAAACATTTACAAGGTGAAAAGAACCAACAGAGATGTAAAATGGCTTCCAATAATTCACTAGTAAATTACAGGTTGGTACAATATTACTTCTATCTTGCTTTTGTGACTACATTTTGTCATCATTTTCTGAATTTGTCTAAAGTGACAAGGGATGTTTAGATTCATTAAAAAAAATAAAGATAGGTTGGACACCTTTCTTTACCTTTCCAACGTCAGGAAGTCTTATGCATGTAGATTGGGCCCCATCTACATGAATATGCCTTCCTGTCTGCGGAATGGAATAAACATGAAGCAACACAAGTATTGGAGTGCATTGCTTCTTTTTGTTTTGTGTTTGTTTCATTCCAACGTCGGCAAAGCTTATAAATGTAGATTGGGCCCCATCTACATGAATATGCCTTCCTGTCCGTGGAATGGAATAAACATGAAACAACAAAAGTGTTGGAGTTATTCGCTTGTGTTTTGTGTTTGTTGTCATCCAATTTCAGGAAGGTTTATGCATGTAGACTGGGTCCCATCTACATGAATATGCCTTCCTGTCCGTGGAATGGAATGAACATGAAAAAACACAAGCATTGGAATTCATTGCTTCCGTTATTTTGTGTTTGTTGTCATCCAATGTCAGGAAGGTTTATACATGTAGATGGGGCCCCATCTACATGAATATGCCTTCCTGTCCGTGGAATGGAATAAACATGAAACACCGTAGGCATTGGAGTGAATTGCTTGTGTTTTCTGTTTGTTTCGTTTCAATTTCAGGAAGGCTTATGCAGGCCGATGGGGCCCCATCTAAACGAATATGCCTTCCTGTCCGTGGAATGGAATAAACATCAAACAACATAAGTGTTGGAGTTATTCGCTTGTGTTTTGTGTTTGTTGTCATCCAATTTCAGGAAGGTTTATGCATGTAGATGGGGCCCCATCTACATGAATATGCCTTCCTGTCTGTGGAATTTAATAAACATGAAACAACACAAGCATTGGAGTACATTAACAGCTTTTTTTCTCAGTGGCCTCCATGGGGAAATCATCAGTTGAAAAACATTTACAAGGTGAAAAGAACCAACAGAGATGTAAAATGGCTTCCAATAATTCACTAGTAAATTACCGGTTAGTACAATATTACTTCTATCTTGCTTTTGTGACTACATTTTGTCATCATTTTCTGAATTTGTCTAAAGTGACAAGGGATGTTTAGATTCATTAAAAAAAATAAAGATAGGTTGGACACCTTTCTTTACCTTTCCAACATCAGGTATGCTTATGCATGTAGATTGGGCCCCATCTACATGAATATGCCTTCCTGTCTGCGGAATGGAATAAACATGAAGCAACACAAGTATTGTAGTGCATTGCTTCTTTTTGTTTTGTGTTTGTTTCATTCCAACGTCGGCAAAGCTTATAAATGTAGATTGGGCCCCATCTACATGAATATGCCTTCCTGTCTGCGGAATGGAATAAACATGAAGCAACACAAGTATTGGAGTGCATTGCTTCTTTTTGTTTTGTGTTTGTTTCATTCCAACGTCGGCAAAGCTTATAAATGTAGATTGGGCCCCATCTACATGAATATGCCTTCCTGTCTGTGGAATGGAATAAATACGAAACAACACAAGCATTGGAGTACATTAACAGCTTTTTTTCTCAGTGGCCTCCATGGGGAAATCAGCAGTAGAAAAACATTTACAAGGTGAAGAGAACAAACAGAGATGTAAAATGGCTTCCAATAATTCACTAATAAATTACCGGTTTGTACAATATTACTTCCATCTTGCTTTTGTGACAACATTTTGTCATCATTTTCTGAATTTGTCTAAAGTGACAAAGGATGTTTAGATTCATTAAATAAAACTAAAGATAGGTTGGACACCTTTCTTTATCTTTCCAATGTCAAGAAGGCTTATGCATGTTGATTGGGCCCCATGGACATGAATATGCCTTCCTGTCCGTGGAATGGAATAAACATAAAACAACACAAGTATTGGAGTGCATTGCTTCTTTTTGTTTTGTGTTTGTTTCATTCCAACGTCAGCAGAGCTTATAAATGTAAATTGGGCCCCATCTACATGAATATGCATTCCTGTTCATGGAATGGAATAAACATGAAACAACACATTCATTGGAGTACAATAACAGGTTTTTTTTCTTAGTGGCCTCCATGGGGAAATCAGCAGTGTTAAAACATTCACAAGGTGAAAAGCACCAACAGAGATGTAAAATGGCTTGCAATAATTCACTTGTAAATTTCCGGTCAGTACAATATTACTTCTATCTTGCTTTTGTGACAACATTTTGTCATCATTTTCTGCATTGGTCCATTTCATAGTATTTATTTTAGGAATGTTTAGGAATTTTGTTCCCTATGAACAAGACCGACCACAAATGTACTTTCAATACGGAAAGTTTCATAGTCATCGGCTTAAAGACATGCTTGTAATATGACTGTCAGTCATGGGACTGGGGTGACTGGAAGAAGATCAATATGGCAGCCCCCATTACATGGAATTGTGATGTTTGCCAAATGCATTCTATGCAAGACCCAGAGTATATGAAAAATGTAACGCCTGTTGCATCTTGCTTAGTCTTCATGCAACACATTAATTACAATGCAATAGCTCAACAAGAAACAGTGAGGTTGCCTAAATTGCAAGAGTACAACTGACATGTACAGTATCTAGTCTTTAACAGTTTAAATGAGTGAAGTCCATCATAATGTAAACTATTAAGTTTAGAAGGCAGAAGCAAAATTTGGAATTTTGCTTAAAGACCAGAAAAATTCAGCATACACATCAATTGTTCTTTTGTCTCTTCCCGTGGCATGGTGAGATAAATTATTACTTTTAATTTCAATTGATCGAGAAAAATATCCATAGCTGAAGTATACATAATCTTCATGGCATTTCGAACTCAATGCTGTGTGTCCACAATCACATTAGTATATACTGGCAAACCTTGAATAATATGTTAAAATGGTTTAAATAGGTCCCCCCCCCAACCCCGACCCATTTCTGAAGCATAAATACTAAATACCTATACTTTTCCCAGCCTTTCCACAAAATAGTAACCAGTGAATCATATGATCAGTAAAATGGGAAGAAAAATGGGCCCCGAGATTTTAAATATGAAAACAAAAGATGACATAAAATGGATTGTTATAAAGTTGGTAGCCGCTTACTACCGGGCTTGGCAAACTTAAACAACCTTACATCGATCCCTACCTGCATCAAATCAACAGGAAGATGATTTATCTTCTCATAAATTGTTAGTATAACGTTCATTGCCTTTAATTTATTGATAGATTCATCAGACAGAGAGCATGTCAATGCTGTTTTTGTTAGTATCACGCGACTAATGTGTTGACATGTGCTATCTACACGATGAATCGGTCTTTTTCCAGGTTGCTGCAACTGTGACATGTTTCTGGTGGTTGTTCTCAGAATAAATATGTTGAAAATTATGTGATTTTTCGTTTTCTAAACAACATCATGTGACTTTCACTTAATATTTTCTAATTTTTCAAACAAACGTTGTAAAGGGGTTCTTGTTGGTATCACGTGACTATTGGACCTCTGATGTAATGGATATGTAGGCTGCGAGATTTGTGTAATCATGTGACTAGCAATGCAAATGGTGAGAATCAGGTCATATTTCGTCAATGCAATAGTTTCGTCTTGTCTGTCAACGAATTAAAGACATAACAGATGTTCTACTTGCAATTCCTGAGGTGATAAATCATCTTGCTATTGATTTTATGTGGGTAGAGCTCGATGTAAGGTTCTTTAAATTTGCTAGGCCCAGTAGTAAGCAGCTACCCTATGCCTACACCACATTGTTTTGGCAAATTCCTACTTTTCAATAGGCAATGCACTCTGACCTCACACCCCAACAATAATGTCAAAATATCTATACAAAAAAAAAAGGGGTAGGAAACGTCAGAAAACTCAGACCATCAGTTTTTGATATACAACTTTACCTTATAAATCTAACAAAACCAGTAAAGATTTATACAGCCTTGTTTTGAAATATGATCTGTAAAATACTTATTTGTTCGTACCCTCTAGGGGAGTAATTGAATTTTGGGAATATATGTGATTAGCTCTGAGACAACTTGTGACATCTTCCGATCATTCAGATTTTTGAAAATTACTTTATGACAGCGTAAATAAATGCCGACTGGTGACAACTGAAACTTTACTAGCCATCAGACTATTAAAATTATGAAAACTACTAGTCCAAGAGGAAATTTACTAGGCTTGGGCTAGCGGACTACCGCTAATTTTGAGCCCTGTGAAAGTAGGCAAAGCCTCCACACCAGTCAAACCAAACAACCAAATCCCACTCAAAAGTCAACACAGTCATAGGTCATAGACAGTCAAATTTAGTATCATCTGAATAAGACAAGAATGTAGAAGGCATTCATGGTGATTTATTTTGCAAGTGAACTGCATTTCATTCAATATTTTGTTAAAATGCATTATATTCGGGGAATTGAGATTTTGACCGATTTTTTTCTTTATTTTTATCCATTCATTTTCTTGGCATAATTCTCATTTTCAAAGTGGGTTACTGACGTGCAGATCATTATATCTGAAAACAAAAGTTACATCCTTGCATGATGCATTGAATCTGTAAGATGCTAATTAGTGCAAGAACAATTCATAGCTGCATAAATGTATCATGATTTAAAATCCGCAGATTCGTGTATCGATACGTACAAACTAGTACCAATTTCCATCAAAAACCGTGTTTGGTATGAAGTTTAGTCTTATCCCCAAGTTAGCCTCCATTGTGAAGAGTATTCAAAAGCATAATATAACAGGTAAAATGATTGGAGAATTGATCTTTCATGGGTGTATTTTGACCAATTAGAAAATACCTTGCAAAAGCTATAATTCACATGTCAGTAAACATGGGTGATGAAGGAGAGATTGTCCATATTTTCAGGATCAACATATTATGTGTGGGACCATTTCGGACACCCAGTATATGTGCAGAATGGAGTCCGAAATACAGTAAAAACAAAAACAATATGTAAAGTCTGTCTAGCTGTCATGAACCATACTGGGAACACAACAAATATGCGAATCCATCTTACTCGACATCATCCTACTATTGCCAATTGTAAAGCTAAAATTAAAAGTGAAATTAAATCTGAAAAATCTGCACACTATAGAAAACCGGTTGGATCTGGTCGACCTAATACTGTTGAATAATATTTGGAAGGTAAAAAAAATATCCAGCTAACTCCTAAGGAACTCAGCCAATTAAACACAAGACAGGAATTTTTATTGCTTCTGACGAGGCCTCTGTCAATAGTTGATCACATACTGTTTTGTTCAATGTACTTTTCCAAGCACTACTTCTGAGTTCAGGAGTATGTACTTGTGACTTGTGTAAGTGGTCTGAACTAGTCAAATATTAAGCTGATAATCACATTCTTACTCTATATTAAACACTGGTATTTTTTTCCCCCATTGATTCATTGCTAGTTAAATTTTATATTTTGAAGCTAATAGTTACGTATTCGATATTGCTAGTCAGTAATCAGCGATTGAATTCCACTAGATTTCACTGGGGAAATCATTTTGACATTAACATTGATGTTTCTTAAATTTTTACTAACCAGATATTTCACATTGATATTGGGATATTCTAGTCACGAGTTTAAACCTCTAGTCATTTGTCTATGGCTTAGGAGAAGAAGTTTTCTCTTGAAGTTACTTTATTTTCTTTCTTATAATAAAGGATAACATAAAACTTTATGTATTTATTCTTTATTCATTCAGTCTTACAATATTTTTAAAAAATCCATTTTAATATAATGGCACAAATTTACAAACAATACCATGAAGAGTACAAGTGCTTGCATGACTAACACTTGCTTTGAAATGTATGAAATAATATCGTGATACGTACCGTATTGTAACACATGTATCATGATACGTATCTTATTGCCTCATACACGTATCGTCCCAGCCCTAATGCTAATATTTATAGTTTAAAATAACTGCTACCCTTGTATGAGAGAAATCTGGTCAAAACTTAAAAATGTGAGTGCAGAGACTGCTCATCTTATGCCAGCATCAAGTGATGACTCGTCTCGTAATATACTAAAATAGAAAAATATAATTATGGAAATTTACAATGTTTGCCAATTTTGTGCAGATGTCCCCAAAATTTATGAAGACGGTCCCCACAGGTTACTAGAATAAACATTTCCTGACTTGTCATTGACAAAACATTTGTGAAACGTGACACACACAGACAGATCAGAAATTTCTGATAGCATTGGGTTAAGTGCATGGTAGCATCATAAAATGTTTTCAAAAACACGTTATCATCATAAAGGTTAAAATATAAATATCATTGAGATATAAAAGAAGTATACATATTTGAATAATATTCTTAACTTTCCCAAGTTATAACATGATTTAAGGTCAAAACTCGGTAGTCTTTGAATTTAAATAAACGATAAAACAATCCAAGTTATATTTATTCCAAATGTCAAAGACATAATGTGGTTTTAAGTTCATCTGTGGAAATTATGAATTGTGTAGAAATAGCCCACTGGGTGCGGATTTTATTCTTTAATCTACAATTCTCACAAAAAAGATGACACCTATTAATGCAGCAATATAATGATTAAAAAATCTACAATTCTCACAAAAAAGATGACACCTATTAATGCAGCAATATAATGATTAAAAAATTTCACCATTTAATTTATAATGCGGTACATTCCAATTGCAAACTATTTTTTTATTGTTGGAGAAATATTTCAAATATATACATTTCACAGGACAATGCCCACTTGAGTTACATTTATTAATGAAACTTTTTTTTCTTGCTGAGAGTATACTTGTGTAAATATAAGAGCAACTCGTGAGTAACTTGCAATTTTTATTCATGAGGTTCCTTGTCACATGTTGCAGAAAATAACAAGATAACAATCACAACTACTACTGCTACTACAATAAATATAAAAATAAATAGATTCTAATAGTGCCAAAGGAATTGCACTCCACCCACACCACTCCATCATATCACCCATTGATAACTAAGTAGATCTAAACTATAATTTAGCAATATGGAAAATGTACCATCGGATTCACTGATTTCCACCCAAGCATATGAAATCTTTCATTCACTATTTAAACCAGTCTTTTGTTTATTATGATCTTTCTTTGGGGAACTCCTGCTGTGGGCCATTCTGAATCAGAATCACCAACTCTCTGATCTCTACATGTAGTGGCTAGGCGAGTGAGTAATTATCAAGGATTATCATAATTACATATACATACACACAAAGAGGTTAAGAACAGTTGTCATTTAAGTGATAGGGCTTTGAATTACCGGTAGATGACAGGATTTTTATTTAACAGAATGGTTTTTAATGGATATTGGAAAACAATAAAGCATATCAGTTGGTTCTAAAGCATCGTGGGCTGATACGTGTAGCAAGAGCACTACAGTAAAAAGCCCTGGGGAAACACTGCACACTTTCTGCAATATATCAAACAAATGAACTTGCTGTACTTCTCCAATGATAAGCCCACACTTGATAAGTCCAATCCCCACTTCAACATATTTTAGCAATTGTTTATGTTAGGAAAGAAATATCCTATGATAAGCCCACACCTACTTTTAAATCAGTTAATGCACCTAGTCCACTGGGACTATCACAGGAAAAACAGTGTTAGGGTCATTAGGGACTGACCACTACATTTTCAGACGGTGGTTGTGGTGGGTAAACAGGGTTAAAAAAAACCATGTCCAGCCCTTACATTACTTGAAAACAATATTCTTACTCCGATTTGTAGAAAGAAAAAAAAACTAATTATATCCATTATATTAGTGTAAAAAAATTACTTATCTATTGATAAAAAAAAAAGAAAATATCCTATCGAAAGAGAATCCCAGCCCTCCCCCCAATTAAATGGTCAGTCCTTTAAAGATGGCCTAGAACTCCAGACCGGCCTAACCATAACAGATGAAATATATCTGGTACATAAACAGGAAAAAATAATGTTCTCGTTATTATATACCAAACTTGCTTCTGAAATGAAGCTTTAAAAATTCAATTCACTATTCAGCATACTACCTCCACCACCCTTTTCATAAGTTCATCTAAATTTCAATCACATTTATTGGCTGATCATAGAAAATATAAGCCATCTGAGTGAACGGTAAATTTGGGATCACCTAATCTGTTTCAATAAATTCAATATTTGACATTTTGTAACCTTTTTCTTACCCAATCTGACCACAAAAGCAAGTCAAATTAAGTGATGCAGGACACCAAATTGTTTACATTTTTGTCAAGGCTGTTAAAGATATATAACTTGGTACAGAAGCAAACAGTGGCGAGTCAAATGTCTTCTGCAATAAATAATTTCCATGCTTGAAAGGTAATGCAGTTTCTATTATTGCCCAAGCTCACAAAATGCTAGTTTTTCTCGCTGCAAGTATAACTTCTATAGGCATACACTAGAAAACATCACATGACATGATGTGAAATCTTGTATTTTCACATTTGACAATATAAAGATATAATTTGCATGTGAAAATATAGGAATTTTAAAGAAATGGTAAAAATCTCACCAGTAATTTTCTATATTTCACACTTATAATAAATACCAATGCTCATACTTAGGGGTGAAACAATTAATTTATATATCGATAATTTTCCATATCAATACAAGAGGCGAAGAATCGATACAAAATGATATTTACCCTATACAAATTACTTTAATCTTTAGCAGCAGTGAATAATTATTAGTCATTTGCCTTTTTATTCTTTAAATTGAGAATACATCTGAGAAAGCCACAGCAGGCATATGCACTCATTTCTGTCAGTAAAAAGTAACTTTTGACAACAGCCACTCGCCTTCTACAAATTAACACCAAAATCTGCTTTCCCCCCATTCCATGCTAATTATTTTATCCTGTCAGCATGTTCAGCTACTAATAACATATCTCAACGTAAAGAAGACATTTCAGGTTTGTTCTCCATATATGATCTAAGTACTTTACTGATAATTTAATAACCACTGATCAAAATCACAGGGTTTCGTATTGTTGCTTACAATTTACCTATCAGTCATACATGTACTATATAAATACTAAAAGGGAGGACACTTCTCTCCCTTCTCGTGCGACCTATTTAAGAATCGACGCTGATATTTTGAGCTATATTTCGCATAGCATAATAAATTTGGTATCGATGTTTAGCTCAGGCATTCAACTTTGTATGCCTACACAAAGTTTGACTTACTACCACACCTTTAAGTAATGCCAGATCATTTTCCCACGCTAACGGTAAACATGGTCATGATTGCGCCCGCTTAATATGCAAATGCAACGAGCTGAATGGAATACGGCCCTCTCATTGGTCGACCGAAAATGATGTACTACGCCTACTGATTATCTGATCATGGTAACGTGGTAAAATGTTCTAGCATTCCTTAGAGGTGTGGTAGTAAGTAAAACTTTGTGTAGGCATACAAAGTCGAATGCCCAAGCTAAATATTGGTACCAAATTTATTACGCCACGCGAAGTGTAGCTTGAAATATCAGCGTTGATTCTTAAATAGGTCATGCAAGAAGGGAGAGAAGTGTCCTCCCATGTAGTATTATATAGTACATGTATGACTGATAGATAAGTTGTAAGCAACAATACAAGCCCCTGTGATCAACATGAAGCAGCCTGAAATGGCCAAAAAAGTTGAATTAAAGTCACTGACAACTAATAGGTAGTCTGTTTGGAAGTATTTTTTTTATATCTTGTCAAGGATGAGAATGGCACATGAACAGATGAGAATTCTGTCTCTGTAATTCGCATACTGAAAATATAACCTATACGTCAACACAATAAATGGCACCACCCTACCACTGACAGACCTTCTAAAGATGAAAAACCTATCACGTTGATATGTGTATCGATAATGTATCGTATTGTAGACTGTATCATGAATCATATTGAGTTGTATCGTTTCACCCATACTCATAATAAATCTAAATAAGAATATTCTCTTGAACAAGCTGTCATCAAAAATAGGCTGCACTGAGAAACTCTGCATACTGTACACAACTGGAAAAAAACACCATTGTTACCTTAAATAAATGCAGAGGTTACTCCAAGCATTCTTCATTGAGGGCAAATTTGAAATCTTGGATAAGAAACACCCCTTTTTTAGCCATGGAGATTACTCAATCCCCTCCACGCTCATCCATATTAAAAATATCCCTGATCAAGGGCACAAAATTCAGCTAAAATTTATACTGCCATATTTCTGACATGTGGAAACCTTACCATGTACAGCACCACCCTGTACCTCCCGCACCAAAGTTACCTGTAGATTAAATACAACAACTAATCTTTAATCTCAAGTATGCACTCCGACTAAGACTAATACAAGTTATGTGTTATTTTGACCAACATTGTAACAGGAGTCACGATGATCGAATGTACTTTCAGCACGCCACGGTTACACAGACATAGCCAGTCAAATGGCAGCATCAACCCCACCCCTCCAACATTTGCGAAAACTCTCTCTACAATGCTAAATCGCTGTTACGTTTGCGAATCCATCCATTACATGTATAGTCATTACCATGCGCATTCCATGGCTTAATGGTAAAGCAGCCATTATTTTGAATATCCTGGTCGGTTTGTCCGGAAGCTGACTATAAGCATGCGCATCACACTAGAATGTATGATCAAAGCGGTTAAGCTTAGAAGTGGGCCTAAACTTAGCTAATACGTTGGGTTTTAACTTTAACATTATTTGTGATAATGGTTCGACACGTAACAACGATGATGATAAAAAAGCATTTTAAAATCTGCTGTAGTAATGTAAATATACATCCTATCAACAGAAATATCCACAGTATACAAGATGTCGCCGGAAGGTTGCACCGCGAATATATATCAAAACTATAAAATGTAAAAATCAACAAATCCTTTCAAATAAACTTGGTTTTAAAGTAAGGTTTAACCTTATTACTATCTCATTCATAATTCTGAAATATCTTTTTTCTTTTAACAGAAATAGTAAGGAATATTGTTTTACTTTTGGGTGACACTAGATATATCCTCTCGGCGACCGCGGTCACCCAAAGGATGCTTGTCAGTCGATTAAAGGTTGCATATCTGTTAATATATATATATATATATATATATATATATATATATATATATATATATATATATATATATATATATATATATATATATATATATAATAATAATAATAGCAATAATAATAATAATAATAAAACACTTCAGAGGTGTTTTCATGTGTGATGAATTGTCATCGATGTTTGCACAAATATGAAACTGGAATAACCAATTTAGATTCATTTGTCTGGTCTTGGAACACATTGGGTTGCATATGCGATAAATACGCGTGGCAATGTTTATTTTGATTCAATAGGATTAGCACCACCGCTTAAATGCACCAATATGTGGATTAGAAGCCATGCACGCATTGGTCGCAATCGATAACAACAATAAATTGTCGCCTGCAAAGGCAACAATGGATTACCGGTATATGCTCGGCAAACTAAGGTAAATACCCATGCATTTACGCCAGGTGAGTATTTTTTTGACAAATTGATGATTGATCACGATTATGAATAAATTAAACATGCGCGTAGATATTTATGTACGATCAAGAAAAACTGGTCCTGGCCAAGGTAATTTCTTTTTCTGGTGTATGATCTATGGGTGTAATTTGGATTATAGAGTAGCTTAGCCTTACTTCAGATGTGCACCTATAAAAAAACTTCCACCTCCTCTTGGTCATTTTCACTTCCTTGACTTCAAAGATAAAATATGAAGAAAAAAACGAGCAGATAACGTTTTTTACTTTTTATATATTTTGCGATTCATACATTGCACTTTCTAAAGCTGGTATTGCCTACTCTAGCAAAATTCATTTTCCCTATTTTAATAACTGCTAAAGGTAGTGTACTTTGGACTAGTTCAGGCTGATTTTTCTAGCACATGAGAGCAGCCATTTTAGTTAGCTGTGAGTTTAGTAGAGGTATTGAATTGAAAATCATATTGCAATACATTACAATATTATGTGAAATATTACAATATTATTGCAAAATATTGATTTAAGAATGGAATGATTACCTCTGCAAACTGCTTCCTACCTGGAACATTGTATCGAGGGAGAAGTTTATGTAAAAGGTCTCTAAACTCTGGCGAATCCACTATTCGTTATGGACGCAAGTCCTTTATGATGAATCTGTACACCTTGACAGTTATCAGTAAAGCACATGAAGAATGGGAGGGGTATTTTGTGCCAAGGAGCCCTGGTAAGATTCTCGGTTGGCAGTGACACTTTAGCTTTAGAAAGATCAGAATTGTGATCACACGATAAACTCCCATCAGTAGACCTCAATGATCTATTGGCTGTCTTCTTGTAATGCCCAATTTTCCCAGGATGGTGCTTGTTCATATGGTAGGTTAGACTTGTGGTTCCATCAGAAAACTTAACATGAGCCTCACATATCGGCACACAGCAATTGCCCTCATCAATCTTCCTGTCCATTTTACTCTTTCTTAACGCAAAATGAATCCATGTGGCCGACCGTGCTTTCTAATTTTTCACCAGATCGTACTCAGCCATGCTTGAAACGCTTGTTGCTCAAGGTCAATGTCAGTTAGTCATCAATGTCTGCAAGGTGCTTATTTGTTGACATAGAGAAGCTAAGGCTTCAGAAGGATGAAGATTAACATTGATGCAACTTCCCAGGGAAACAAAATATAAATCTTAACTGAAGCAGATCACCGAAGGTACAGGTATGGAATTCAATCGGTCATTGTCAGTTGGAAACTATTTTAAGTGGTGAAACATTGCGAATATTAATTTATTAAAATAACAGAGTTTCATTGCAGCTTTTTATCAAAATTTACGTCAATATCGTACTACACCAATATAATATATTTATATCGCGATTATTGTATCGCAGGTTCAGTACCACAATATACCGATATTCGATATTATCGCGCACCCCTAGAGCTTAGATCATGTACAATTTCCACAAGTACAGTATGTAAAGAAATTTCAGGCCCCCGTACATGAAAATATCATAGAGGTATGTCAACATTCTCTCCATTGTGCAGGTTGTAAATACAAACAACTTCACCTTACACATCACTCTCTCTGTACATAACATCTGTAGAGTGCTAAAATACAGCTCTATTCCCACAAAACGAAGAGAAGTCATACAAAAATTCTCCACACATTATATTTATTTACGTAAATAAAGCCTCTCCTGTCTGAAACCATCCTCAATCCACACAGTTTCTGGATTTTTCAAGAAACTTTTCTCAGGGCCATATGGTTTACAAGGAAAGCTATAGTATGGGCCCGTCCATTCTGAATCATACACAACCTTTGGTCTTTGAAAGTATTTACCTGGGCCAGTTACTGTCTAGCTGAGGATTATTTAATCCCTTTATACCTTACAAAATTTCAAACCAAACCTTGTTCCGTCTGTGCAGACTTTTTTAATTTGGAAAAATAAAGTGGTTAACGACGAGCACAAATACCATCCGCTATAATCAGTACAATTAAAATAAAGGCTACGAAACTAGTGAAAAAAATTATCTGAATCATAAAAATGTAATGTAAGTAGAATACAGACTTTATCATTTTGTTCTTAATTATATGCCACACATTTCAAAATAATGCAGTCTGAATAAAAATGTCTTTATAAGATTTTTGTAACATTCATAATTAAGTAGCATTTAAAATGTTAGTGCTTAGACTACATTTAAAGTAATAATTAAAATATTCAGATGACAATATTTTTTAAATTTTTTTTTTACCAAATCAGTGATGAATACAAATAAAGATAGAAATGTAAAATCAACTAGTTGATACTTTTATTGTAAGGTGCATGGTTGTGATGTGCATCTAACCTGTATAACCATGCAAGATGCCTACTACTTTAAGGCCAAAAAAAATTGTGTGTGGTTCAGGTTACATAGCCAAAAAAAGTAAGGTAGGATGGTAGGCTTAAATAAAAAATAAAAAAAAAAATACATGAATACATGTGTATGTACTATAATTAAGGCTCACGCGAGTAAACCTTTCTGCCTTAAGACGTGTCTATGTATTTATGTCCCCATGGCAACAAGTTTTGTTGGAAGAGGACCATAGTCCATTTTCAAGAGTAGTACCATGAACCTTCTGCAAACAAATGACAATTTTCTCACAAACAGGCTCAAGTGGATTTGGACCTCTGGAGTTTATGGTGACGACTCACAAACAACACCATTATCTGTTTCATACGTTTTAATTTGCTGGCTATTTGTTTTAATGTATACATTTAGCATGGAAAAAGAAATCTATGTCTGAAAATGAGCATGGTGAATTTAGTTTGCTTAATACCATCTTCATGTCTCTCAGACTTGATTTATACTAGAGAACATTTCTAACATCATATCCGTCCTTGTCTGCAGCTGTCGGTGAAACTGAACAGAGCATCCGGTCTTCTTTTGGGCTGAAGACTGGGTGTTTTGATTGAAACGGGTCCATGAATGTCCAATCATGATTGATTGACAATAAATAATTGCCACTGTTGCCGGGACAGCAGTTATTAAGCTTCACAGCGATTAGAGTAGAAGGGACACTTCTTCCACATGCCATGTTGTTTATAGTTCATCACTGCGCATGTCCGTTTTACAAGCAAACAAGCGAACAAAACAGTATTCCGATTGCTACTTTGGTATGGTCTAATTCAGTACAAATCGTCATCATGACAGACGGGGTTGATGACTCAGCAAAATTTTTTTGGTTTTATTTTAGCGAAAAAAAACCCGTAGGCTTGGAGGCTAAACACTAGGGTCGGTCGGGTAACCTGAGCCAACCATATTTTTTCTTTTGGCCTAAAGACTATGACTACAATAAATGGATACAAAACAACATTAACAAAATTCTCTAAATCATATGTCATTCTCTAAGTCATAAATATGTCAGATAATTAGATTATAGATTTGTATCATTTTTATATCAGATGTTAAACATTTCAAAAAATTGAAGTAAGAATGTCTTTTCACCATCTAAATATATTTAATTCATATGTACATGGCATTTAGCATGCCAGCAATTTGATAAACATATAAAAACAGCATGTAATGTAGACATTATAATTATAATTATTATTGATATTGTTCAAAATACAAATAATTCCTAAATATAAGTGTAAATGTCTGATAAACATATAAATCATTATTATTAAGATTATTTATTTTACAATCTGATTCAATTTCTTTATTTTACAATTGTGATAAAAAAAATATCAGCATTATTATACAGTATTATTTCTATTTTCATTTGTATTCATATTTGATCTAGGAAACAAGTACTGTCATCTGAATATTTTAATTATTATTTTAATTATTACTTATTCTGCATGCATGTGTATATGTTTTTGCTTTGGTTTTTTTGTCTTCTATAATAATAATAACGTCTAAATTATTAGCTATTTTAAATGGACTTAATTATGATTTTTACAAATATATTATATTGCCATTTTTATTCCAACTGCATTATTTTGGAATGTTTGGCATATAATTAACAAAGAAATGATAAAGTCCACATTTTACTTGCATTACATTTTTATGATTCAGACAATTTTTTTCACTGTCGTTTCGTAGCCTTTATTTTAATTTTACTGATTACAGCTGATGGTATTATGCACGTTTTATACAGTATAAATGTACTGACTTTAAGTTTTACCTGCGCGAGGATCCGCATCGCTATCATGCACCTTATGACGTGTATTAGGCCGTGCTTGTACTATAAATAACATTTCTTTAACATTGCTCTCGCCGTTAACAATTTTATTTTTCGAAATTAAAAAAAGTTTGCGCAGACAGAACAAGGTTTGGTTTGAAATTTTGTAAGGTATAAAGGGATTAAATAATCCTCAGCTAGATAGTAACTGGCCTTGGTAAATATTGTCGAAGACCGAAGGTGGTGTATCATCCCACACCCTATTTTGACGCTTACCTAATTTGACGCAGTGTCATAAACTCCCAGTTCTCGAGAGAACGCATCTTTCAATGACGTCAAAACCACAACATTAATTTACACTGATCAACATCGAGTCACACATACCACAACATTTGTCGAAAATCCTATCCTTATCGGTTGTGAAATGAAACAAAGATACATACCTTGAAAAAAAACGCCATTTCACTAATTCTCTTTTTTTCAATCAGTAAGTCCTCATAAAAATCCGTACTAACTATTCTGACGGGACAAATAAACTTCCCGCCATGATAGGCATCCAGTCTGCTACTCAACGTGTGTTAGCAACGTGATTCACAGCTGATAATGCATCAGTAACACTGTTTAGAAAGGTGTACACTGTTATACAGTTTGATGTGGATCTGTCATAACTAATTTTAAGAGGTGGTTCTTTCTTATTATAATTTGTGGAAATTTACAAGAAATATATAATTTTACGATATATTTCATAATTAAATTAGTATCCTTTACATTTTTGCTTATTTAAATAAAAGTCTTAGGATCTTTTATCTGATAATTAGGCAATATTAATTTAAAAAGTGATTTTTCAATAATCTTTTAAGACATTCTTGATATTTAACTTATTTTGACCAATTTATTTTTTTAAAGATTTGTTTGATAATGGCAAGAATGATTATTAATGAAAATAAAACCTTCTCCTGTAACTGTATGTCTTCTGTCTGTGATTATTTGTATTCTGGATAAAAAAAAAGTTGTGAAGGATGCAAAACAGTTTTGATGTTCCAAAAACTTTACATTCAAGGATTGAGGCTCTGCATGTTCACAATGCCAATTAAGTATTGGGAAAAAAGACACATGCTAAATCTAATAATATTTTAATAATAAGGACACGATTTTATAATAATACCATCATGATTTATAAAAACTTGATTCTTTTTGCTTTAGAGACAAAATCTGTACCAAAATTACATTTATGATAAATGTAACAAAAGCTTTAGGAATGCCAAGTTAAATATCTTTCTGTAATTTTTCCGATAAACTTAAGTTTTCTATGTCCTATTGATGTTCCTCATCAATATAGTTTTATTCCCTGACCGTATGTACAAAAGTCACTAAAAGAAAGACTTCTGTGAAGTGTGTCATAATCGGTGACGTAATACACAAACTTTCCGACAAGGGGTCGTCTGGTTCAAAGCATGCAAAGAAGAGTATTAGGGAATATATCAATGTCATTTTTTATGCATACTTTGCTAAAATAACTAAAGTTTCTATATAATGAGAGGTATCGCTAGAAAGGAGTATATTTATGACAAGGTGAAAGTAAGTACTTATGTGCGTCAAAATAGGGGACTCCAAGATACAATTCAGAATGGAACGGGCCCATACTATATAGATGGTTTCATTTGCGCAGACGATGAAGTAAATTTTCCCGCCATCCATGAAATAATCCAAATTCGAGTTAAAAGAATGGGAGGCCAGTAAATAGGGGTACCATCTCTGTACAAAAATAGTAAGATGGTGGCATTCTGCTGATGGAAGCGCATCCTGGCTACGTTGTTATCGCTATTTGAATGTTCCATTTCGGATCACTTCTCAGTCGTGATTATGTGACCCCTGACCCCTAAAAATTGCATTTGACTGAGGTTTTCTAAAATAGTATCTTCCAATGAATATGACATATATACTGGCTTTATGGCATTTTTTCTTGTCATTTACATTGTCATTATGTTGGATTTTTTAGGTTGAATCGTATGCGCCATTTTGAATTTCTTACGAGTTGTAACAAGCAACAGGGGATGATTTTTTCAGAATTATAGAATATACAAAAATTGAATGTTTTCTGCATAATTTGAGTGTGCAGATTTCAAAAATGAACCCACCTTTATTCGCACACATTTTACGATTATTCTCGTAAAAAGAACTACAAAGTAATAAAAAAGTAGGCGTAGGTGAGCGTATATGTTCGTTTATTTACTTTTTCTGCATTTTGAAAAGATCGGTTTTCATTTATTTTCCCTGAATATGTTGTACAAAAGGCCCAATGTCATATACGCTAAATATAGACATTTGACCTTTCAACCATGAATACATTCGGATATAATAATGTCGGCTTTTTACATACGAAAGAGGAGAAAGTACCAGGTGTAATGAGGTTGACATTTTGAGAAAATGTTAATCTTGATCGCCAATGCCCTCTAGCCTGTTGCTATTGTAACACACCAATGAAAACGTCAGATGCATTCCACCTCAATAAATGGACTGCTAAATAAAATAGATCAAAATTACACTCCACAAAAATCCCATTATTTCTTAATAGAAATTCTGAATTGGACTCACGAGTGTCTCCTGTGCATGCTACTTCATTTTTTTCCCACCTCTTCAACTTCTCCAGCAAAGTATTGTCCAGTATCCAACAGCGCATGTGTGAAGAGACTGTGTATCAAAAATATAGCGGTTACAGTAATTTGTGTAAACCCGGGCTTACACATGTCTTAAAAGTGCCGCCAACTGAGACAGTCCAAATTTTCATTTTTTTCTTCATGAAACATACAAAATTAGCCGAAATTCGCATTTTGGCAAGTGAAGACTTGAATCGGGTCCTCACTTGCTTTTTAAGTCCCCATTTGTTGGTGTGTATTCAACATCTGGTCTTCACTTGGCAGCAGTTACAAACACACACACACAGAGATTTGGATTATGTTGTAGTCATCACAGAGTTGTTTCCCTTTATGTAAAACATGGGTAATAATGATAGAGACGAATCCTCCCATTTTCCTATCTATTGAGAATGACTGGTTAAACTAGTTTCATTCCTTATTAATGTCTAATAGAAATTTTGAAAAATATGGATGACGATAAAGGTACTGTGAGAAATGAAAATGGCAGTTTTGAATTGAACAAACCCATTTCAAATCAAGAAAAATGTATAGCGTTCGCTGTTTGAAAAATAAAACTCCAGGTCCCGATTACAAGATTCCAGTCCTTTGTTACCAGTGTACTTTACCATGCACATCTCGATATTAAATTCTATTGAGATCAGAGTGCCTTCAACATGTTAAATTCTCTCCCCCCTCCTCTCTCTCTCTCTCTCAACTTTGTATAAAAACTGATTGATGAAAAATTTGCCTGACTTGATACTGACCGAAACTACAAGTGGCTGGCAGTATAGGGTGCAATTTTTAGTGAGAATCTTAAATTTAGGATAGCAAAAATTCTAAAACTCCCCACTTAAGCTTCATACAAGATTTATAAAGGATAAACCTAAGGACATTTCTAACATAGGATTTCCCATTGTCCATAGAATCTCCCAAAAATGGTGGCCCGATGTTAATTTCGCCTTTAATTTATAATCACCTCATTATGTTAAACCTATGGACATTTCTAACATAGGATGATCCCTTGTCCCTAGAATACTACCCCCAAAAATGGAGGCCTAATGTTAATTTTCCATTGTCTATACAATCAACAATCATGTTAATCCTATGGACACTTTAACGTAGAATTTTTCCTTTTTCCCAGAATCCCTAAACAAAGATGGTGGCCTAATGTTAATTTATTCTTGTCCATATAATCACACAAAAATGGTGGCCTAATGTTCATTTACCATTGTCCCCCAAGTGCCATAAAAAATGGCGGCCTAATGTTAATTTCCCATATGGCTCTATAATCTTTATACGCTAATTAACACAGGATTCCCGTTTGGATCTTAATTGCCACTTTTAGGTCTAGAGTGACATATTTGAAACCAGATAATATAGTCTTGATGTTAACTTCCTGTTAGAGGCCGGACAAACTCTAACCGATTACATAACCAGCCAAGACCGACACAACCTGCTACATCGTTACCATTTCTATCCAGACCGACTCATCATGTTGAAAACCTTTGAACCAATTTTTAGACAATACATATTGTTTTCCAAGGGGGCGCTCTACAGATAATAAATGCTTCTGAGAGAGTGACAGGTGTAAGATGAAGTATTTTGCATTTGCAACATGCACAATGGAGAGAATGTTGGCATACCTCTATGTTACTTTCAAGTACTGTGGCTGAAATTTCTTTACATATTGTACTTGTGGAAACTGGACATGATCTAAGCACACAGCAGACAAAATGGCCGCTCCAAAGTACTCGAAAAATCAGCCTGAATTAGTCAAAAGTGAACTATTTTCAGCAGTTATTAAAATAGGGAAACAAATTTTGCCAGAGCAGACAATACCAGCCTCTGAAAGTACTATGAATGAATTAAAAAATATCCAAAAAGTAAAAAAAAGTTATCGGCTCTTTTTTTTTTTATTTACCTTTGAAGTCCAGGAAGTGAAAATGACCAAGCGGAGCTAGCAGTTTTTTGAGAGGTGCACATCTTAGGGGGCGCTCTACAGATAATACATGCTTCTGAGTGAGTGACAGGTGTAAGATGAAGTATTTTGCATTTGCAACATGCACAATGGAGAGAATGTTGGCATACCTCTATGTTACTTTCATGTACTGTGGCTGAAATTTCTTTACATATTGTACTTGTGGAAACTGAACATGATCTAAGCACACAGCGGACAAAATGGCCGCTCCAAAGTACTCGAAAAATCAGCCTGAATAAGTCAAAGGTGCACTATTTTCAGCAGTTATTAAAATAGGGAAACGAATTTTGCCAGAGCAGACAATACCAGCCTCTGAAAGTACTATGAATGAATTAAAAAATATCCAAAAAGTAAAAAAAAGTTATCGGCTCTTTTTTTTTTATTTACCTTTGAAGTCCAGGAAGTGAAAATGACCAAGCGGAGCTAGCAGTTTTTTGAGAGGTGCACATCTTAAGTAAGACCAAGCTGTATACTCTATAACCCAAATTTCACCCATCAATCATACACCAAAATAAAGGGAATTCAAAGTTCTTTTAACAATACCTAAGATATACAAGGTCTTTTTTAAATAGCCAGGACAGCCAGTGAGGAAAACCTGGGTAATTCTTTTTCTTTCAAAATCTAACCCTATGCAAAGTACGAAACTGGAGAGCGACACCTTAAAACAAATATGAAAATTTGTGCAATTGCTTTTCTCTTTCTCATATAATTATGTATGCATTTCTTAACAAAATGGTATATTAACATTGATGTTATGCATGAAAATAAGCTAATTATGCCTATTTTGCTCTTGCTTACACAATATGTCTTGTGGCAGTATTTTGTGTGTAATGACCTCAATTATGGGGAAATTAGAAGTCTTAGAACATAGTAAAGTCAACTTGAATTTAAAACTGTTGTATTAAGTCAAAGAAAAATATAGCACAAATGTTTCTTTTCATTCGCTTGTAATAAAATTCTGGAAAATAATGATGATAAAGCAGATTCGCTTTCTTCCATATACTAGTGTTAGAAGAATTAGCAAACTTTGTACCCTTTGACCTCTGTGAACCTGAACTCTTCCATCCCTGTTCAGTCTGTAAATTTTATTAGTGACATCTCATGAATAATTGTGGCAAGCTTTATGTTCCTGTCTTTTACCAAAACATTGGTTGCTTTTGTTGAGAAAATGCAAGGTGTAGTTTTTAAATAGCCCACTTTTCATCATGGGGGGGGGGGGGGCTGGGCTTGTGTGGGACTTTGCTACAAATGAATACTGTTCTGTGGGAAAATACATGAGAATTATTCAAAGGACTGTTTAGATGCTTGCGGCTTAAATGTTTCAGCTATACAACCAAAATTAAATCATATAATAATAATGCATATGTTGTCTATATGGGGGCGCTCTACAGATAATACATGCTTCTGAGTGAGTGACAGGTGTAAGATGAAGTATTTTGCATTTGCAACATGCACAATGGAGAGAATGTTGGCATACCTCTATGTTACTTTCATGTACTGTGGCTGAAATTTCTTTACATATTTTACTTGTGGAAACTGGACATGATCTAAGCACACAGCGGACAAAATGGCCGCTCCAAAGTACTCGAAAAATCAGCCTGAATTAGTCAAAAGTGCACTATTTTCAGCAGTTATTAAAATAGGGAAACGAATTTTGCCAGAGCAGACAATACCAGCCTCTGAAAGTACTATGAATGAATTAAAAAATATCCAAAAAGTAAAATAAGTTATCGGCTCTTTTTTTTTTTATTTACCTTTGAAGTCCAGGAAGTGAAAATGACCAAGCGGACCTAGCATTTTTTTGAGAGGTGCACATCTTAAGTAAGACCAAGCTGTATACTCTATAACCCAAATTTCACCCATCAATCATACACCAAAATAAAGGGAATTCAAAGTCTTTTAACAATACCTAAGATATACGAGGTCTTTTTTAAATAGCCAGGACAGCCAGTGAGGAAAACCTGGGTAATTCTTTTTCTTTCAAAATCTAACCCATGCAAAGTATGAAACTGGAGAGCGCCACCCTATACATTTCAACATGGCGGCCTATTTATTAATTTTCCCTTATATCCTATAATCTTTTAACCTGTTTAACATAGGATGTCCCGCTCATCCCTAAACTGCCCCGCCCCAATACTATTTATATCACTTACGTTAGCATCCATACCAGTAAATTGTGCTTGCACTAGCTTTTTTTTTCTTCCTTTTTTTCTTGCTAAATTGAATATGCTAAGTTGTTGGAGTATTACTGTACATGCGAAGCAGGCGAGACAGCATTGTATATAATTTCCTGTTGGTTCATTCAAAGCACAGACCCTTAAATTTGTATCAAATTAGAAGTGTGAAAGAGGAGAAAATCTTTAATTTGGATTGATTTCATTACACGGTAAAAACTTGGTCTCATGCAATATTTCACTCGCGTCGACAGTGCAACCACATCCCTTTCCCTGCAAAGAGCCTCGAGTCAGTCGGGTTCCTTTATTATTATTAAATGTTTAAAATAAATATTGTACCAGTCAGCCTGAGATAATTTTAGACAACGGAAATCCCCCGAGGTATAGACAACAAGGGCGAAGAGCAAAACAGGTAAATGTAATATAGTTTTCATTTGTTTGACTTTCTCTTAAAACTAACAATCTCTATTGTGCACACACACACACACACACACACACAGCTGCGCTTTAGTATGATGATAAAATCAGGAAGTATGCTTTTGGTGAACGTAAAATCCGCAGAGAAAGTTTATCGCGAGAAAAATTACGGGAACGAAGTTAGTACAGTCGAAGATATATTTTCATTGGGTCCAGCCCTGAACCTGGTTTTTCAAAAATTTTAATAAACTAAGTTTATATAATCTCAGAACGAAAATTGATACATTATTTTTAATTGATAGATACGGATATTTCCAAGTGTTTACTGTGTAATGAAAATGGTGTCAGTCATATCATTCTGTATTTAGGTCGACTAGTTGTTAACCTTCGATGAAAAAGATTCAAACACTTCCTCTTGTTTGCCTTCCCCCCACCCCACCCCTGTTTAAACAAAACAAAACAAAAATAACAAAACATTTCTCAATTTTAAAAAATGTTATCTTGGCAAATGCTTGTAAAATTTCAGAGATGTCTTCTCTTTTCTTTGGATCCCCCTTGTTTAGTACCATTGCCATTGTGGTCTTTGACTGCCTTACTGCAATTCCTGAAACTAAAATCCATGTATTACACTGGAAATTACAATTTTATGGCCGGTGGGATGTAATGCTGCCAATTTAATTTATGGTAATGAAGTATCTAGAGCACCAACTTTTTCTTGTCTTTTTTTCTTTCCATACATGGATCCACATGGGCTCGTATTGTTGCTGACAACTTGTGACCACTGGCAAGAGCAGTCAAAATGACTTCTGTAACTTTTTCTTGAACTTTGTCCAACTTGGTCATGTGATTACATCAACCAATAGACGCACAGCAATGATATCAACGCTAATGAGGGAGTAAGTTAGAAAGGTGTATTGTCTTTTTCTATCATCCAATATCACAGTACATTTGCAAAACTGTACAATTATTCGTCATACAGCTAGAAAAGTATGGATATACTTATTACTTATCTTTATATATTCAAACGTCTCCACATAAAACATGCATACATAACTTGCATAAATTGTAAATTCTTACATTCAAGCATGGAACCAGCGGGGGGGGGGGGAGAATAAAAATATCAGAAACATTCCTCGTGAGACTGTGAGAATGTCTATGGACTGTAGTGGGCGAAATGGTACTTGCTATGTGTGAATGCAAATTGGTGTATGCGATGAAGTGGGGAGAAGAAAAGATGAATCCATGAATATTAGCATATAGGAGCCCAAATAACTCGACAGTAAATGTTATTAAATAGTTAATAAGTTAATAAGATAATTAATAAATAAGTGCAGTTAAATTGTCAAATTACCTTAAATAACCACGTAATTTGGGAAAGGAAGGTAAACAGACAGTGAAAAAGTAATGCAAGAGATACAAGTTCTTTGAAGAATAAATCATGATAATAATATTATTTCTGTGAGTAAAACCTTCGCAAAGGGGGAATACTGTAACAACGCACATGGTCATTGAAATTAAATCACCCAATCCCAGGAAAATGATCCAAATTCAGAAAAAAATTATTCAATTTTAAAGTTTAGGAAAATGGACACTTTTTTGAAGTTTTCTGATAAATAGACACATTCAGCCTTTAAATACGAAAAATGATCCACAAATGTCAAAAAAACACAATTCTATGGGAACGAGGCACACATTGCTCATTTTCTTGTTATGGATTTTATACATTAGAGAAGTTATTATTTGTTATAATATCAGGAATCATTTTTATTTCTCTTCGAATCATTTGAAGAAAATTCATAATGTATTGATGATTTTAGCTTTCTGATATGGACAACTATGTAAAAATGCCATGAATAGACCGTTTTTATTTTAAAACTGTGTTATGGAAGTTATGTTCCTAAATGTCACAGCTTAACCCCAAGTAATTGAATATGATTTGAGTGAAATTCGATCAAAATAATTGTACAGAAGGCACAATCTTACTTTGTAAATATTAATATGTAGTCCATAAACATTTTTTTGTTCTTAATTAGTTACGGTGAAATTGTTAAGCAACCAACATAAAACTTTTATGGATGTTATAGGCTATTCAGCGACAAAAATGAAACTGAAACAACAAAATTCAAAAATCATACATATGTTTATGAGATTCCAGGATGGTATTACATCACAAAAAAGTCAAACAGACGTATAATTTATTCAATTTAACAATGCTTTTGAAGCTGAAGTATTGTAGTTGCTAATGCGACAGGCAGACAATGCAATATTTGCAACTTTTTATTCATCTGCATCTGGAAAAGATAAATAAAGTATACGTTTTATTGTATTTAAAAGTATTAATAAGTACCATAACTTTCATTTAAAAGTTAATTCATGAAATTTATTTTATAACTTTTTCTGTGCAAACGAAAACCATCAGCGACGGAATAAATAATAGTTCGACCATTTTCTTGG
Organism: Margaritifera margaritifera; assembly: GCA_029931535.1. NCBI lineage: Eukaryota > Metazoa > Mollusca > Bivalvia > Unionida > Margaritiferidae > Margaritifera > Margaritifera margaritifera. The sequence continues at coordinate 2,402,223 of JAQPZY010001370.1, read as the reverse complement.
ATTGGGTGAAATACAGATAAGTAACTAATTTAAGATATCTAAATTAAAATAAAGAAAATTAAACTTCAGTGTAACTGTAATAGTACTTGGGTTTGCCTCCCTTAGGAAATAGACACTCACAGTTTTGTTTGGGAAGTATACGATAAGCGCTTTTAATATCTGCAAAATCTGGAACAGGAACTAACTTCTAATAATATTGGATGACAGAATGGCAAACTCTATGAGCTTGTCGTCTGGACGGGTTGAAGCCCTTTATATCCTTCGGAGAAAAAAAAAAAGACGACCGGGAACCGAAGGAACCAAACGCCTTTGGATTGTGTGCTTGGTAAAATAGTCTGTACCGGACAACTGGGTGAACCTAGTAACTGATACTCTGATTGGATGCATGCCGAAACGTTTTCATTGGTGATGTCATATGTCATAGTGTTTACCCATACGTCATGCACCAAACTTTAAACAGGTATGGAAAACATAGCAACAGACAGCATCGTAACAATAACTCGATCCACCATAGTTGGCATTCATGTACATTAGTTCAGAATTACCGTTTTTCCGAGCATGTGTAAGTTTAATTAATTCCGGAAGCGCATCCATGGTTCGTGCCACTGATTAAAAGTCACGTGGAATATGACCGGAATGTGCCAGTTAGTCTAAGGTATGGATATTATCAGTTTATAGCGCCTCCGTGTTTTTGAAATGAAAAAAATTAAAATAAAATTTATTTAAAATATTTCTCTTTCCAATAAAATAATACTGAAACGAAAAAGTCCATATTAAATATACATTTCCAGTGTAAATTTTCCTTACGTTGTATAATATAACATGATTAAAAACCAAATATTTACATTGGCTTTGCCGTTGTATAAATTCCCAAAGTGGGTTTTCCTGTTCAAGACATGTAAACAAAGCCAACATGTGATCAGAAGACCTACCTTTAGCATATAAGACACAATTCAAAGCCAACATACCTGACACAAATAAGGCATTAGTTAAAATATAGATTTTCATTCTGATTTTTTTTAAAATTACATGAAAATACCTGTTTAAATCTTATTTTGTCTGATTTTACTTGTTAAATACTTGCTGTCATTCTGGAAGAACGCTGGTGACACAGTTGATGACGTCATTATCTCGAAACAAGCACGAGAAACATGGAGCACGATTTAAGGATCAGCGAAGTTACGAGGTTGGACGATAGTGGTCAACTTTAAATTTAATTCAAAGGAAATAAATTAAACCATTGTCGTTTCGAAGTGCAGTAACTTGGAAGAAAAAAAAATCATTTCACAGCAATAAAACAAAATTTCGACCTGAATCTATTCTTAAATAAGAAAGTGATTCATCTTTTATACAAAGAGTACCCAAGGGGAGTAAATCTTGCTGAAATAAATTTATAAGGAAATCCTTAGGTATCTTGGTAACTGGCCTATATTGGAGTAAATCTTGCTTGAATACATTTATAATGAATTCGTTAAGTTTGCTGGTAACTGGCCTAAACTGGCAAGCCAATATCATACGATGGTAACTGGTAAAATCTGTGTCTCCCAGTTGGTTAGTCACAGACTTCATTCCAATAATGTCAAGTGTGGAAACTCGCCAATGAACTGCTGCGATTGGTTGGTAGCTTCACATCGGCGTGGTGCATGATGGGAAGAAACTATTTAATTTGAGATATTTTTTTTATTTAAGCATTTTTGCTACTTCATAATCTGGACCTAAACATGTGCGGAATACTTTCTACTTAAAAATATGATAAAACTATTGGCTAGATGTGTAGATAATTTTATTTGGGATCGTAAGAGATGAAAAAGATCTTAGTATTGGGCAGGTTTTACCACAAAGATTGAACCTCGTGCATACGACATGTGTGAGGAAGTGAAATTGTGTGAGAACGGAACATAACCTTATACAAATCAATATAGTGGAAGGCTCTAATGGTTTTGTTTCATCTATGATAACAAGCTGCGAATAATCTATAATGTACACACAAAGAGTAGAAAGTATCCACATGAAAACAACTTTCAAACTTGGGTGCTTTTTGGCGATTGAAAGCAGAAATATGGTTCAGTCTAGATCATCACTCAGATGTTTTGGTGACTTTGTTTCATCGAAATTCTATATATAATGGGTAGGATTGGTCATGTCAGTTTGGAAAGTTCATGTGGTAGAGCGGCCATGTAGAGTTAGGGAGGTCCCAGGTTTGAGCTTTGGTCCGGACGTGCATTATTCACAATTACATATACATGAATCCATTTACTTTAATCATAACTATGGTTACAAACACACCTGAACAGCAAATTAAAGGTGAACTAATTTTCTGCTCAGAGCACCAAAGTGCACCCCTGCTCTGCAGTTAAATTTGGATAATTAACGCCACTGCCTATAGAGAGTGTTTTGACTTGCCAGTTGTCATTTTTTTAATTTTGGCGCAAAATGATGAAAAGTTAATAATAACAGTGCTAGTGTTTAGCTTAAGGCTTGTAATTTTTAGATTTGTTTAACTTTTTTGTGAAACCCAAAATTAGGAATGGTAAACCAAAGGGACGTAACTCTAAATCGCAATTGTGTTCCATGGATGCGAAGTTTTAACCTTCGTTTGGGCGGTTTCATGTTACGTCCCTTGTGAGCAGCAATCACACAAGATTAAGTTCTGAAAATAATTCATGAAAAATCACGAGATACTTGTGCCTGTGTAAATGCTTCTTAAATGGAAACTGGTGTTGAATTAAAGATAAAATCAGTTTCATTTTAAATCATCCATGTTTGGCATAGAAAGTTGATATACAGACTACTTTTAAGTTTTAGAAATGTCTCCGAATTGTCATCACATTATTAATTAAAAGATATACGTATTCATGACAAACTGTGGCTTTTAAAAATCCATGGTAAAATAAAGAGTTATTTCCCCTTATCGGAACTCTTAGTGTATTCACACAAATATCAGCAACAGGTAAAACTGATTTCATTACCGGATCAATCAAAGTGTTTTATTCCATAACAACACCGACTTTATTATGCCGTTATTAAATTTACAAATAAATGAATTCGTGAGAAAATGTGGCCTTTAAAAACCCAGAGTACAATACATAAAAAGTAGGTTCCCCTCATCGGAACTCGTAGTGTAAGCACATAAATAGCAGCGCCAGATAAAATTGTTTTCATCAACTGATCAATACAAATTTGTTATTCCATAGATGAGATATTGTAATGTATCTTTTTTTTTTCTTTGGTTTCTTTTTACTTGTGTAAATACTAAATTAAATACCAATTGTTAATCAATATAGTTTTTTCCGTAATTTGTCACAATAATCACACTTAAAACTATCGTGGAAAAAAAAAAAGAAAAAAAAAAAAAAAGAAAAGATTAACATTTTCAAAAGGCTCAAAACCTCAAATTACGTTTTATACTTTAATATGAAAATATCTTAAGAGAGAGGCATTTTTGAAAATGACCTATCAATACCTTTAAAATGATATATAGTTTTTTTTTTTTAAAAACTTCATGTTCCATACCAGTTTATATGAAGTAAAATAACAGGAGCAAGCATTTTTGCAAGAAAGCTTATTGATTGCGTCAGAAACGCACAAACAGCACGACAAGAGAGCAGTCTTATCCTAAACACACATTCTTTGATTCGTATTGGAAAGAGATGATGATATTCCGAATGATTATACCCCGTTCAAAATATCCTCGGCTATTTCTGTGAGACAGTAGTGCAATCCATAGGATTGACATCGAAGTTGCGGATATTAAACCCCGATGGGAATATCTCTCGGCCATTTTCGTCAGATCGTGTAATAGTTGTAGGAATACACATCAATATGACGTGTTTTGTGATTTGCCTCAGGCGGAGTGTTACGACAGCAAAGACAGAGATTATCCTGATTGTGACTTTGTCTCCTTCCGCCGCCATATTGTTTCACGTGAACTGAAAATAGTTCAGAATATAGTTCTCAATGGCGACGAATTACATCCAAGGTTTCTTTCTCTAGTTAACAGAAATACATTATTTTAAAAAAAAAAAAAAAAAACGAGATTGCAAGAAAATAGAAATGCTTATTTAATTAAAAATATTGATACTATTGATACCGGTTAGCTCGAAGAGATAGTAAATATAATATATAATCAATATATCAGAATGACATCAACAATATATATTCATCAATCTCATCATTATTTAATGACACTGCTTCAATATGTTTTGCAATAAATAATAGCAATCCAATTTGTAATAAAGATAACAAACGATGGTTTGGAACTAAATGTCAAAAGGCCCGTATAAAATATCACTATGCGAGAAATATACATAACAATAACCAAACACAAACAAACACTATCCATCTTGATTTGAATTTATACTGATCAGGCGGTTCTTTATAATCTTTAATGCTATTGAACTTTTACACATAGTGAGCACGCGCTTCATTTGTAATACATTTGCATTGTATGAGAATTCGTCTCGTTCCTTCGCTGCCATAGATGTTTTGCCAACCAGAGCTCTGTACACGCTTAGTTGTGACGTCATACGGGGATTCTCCGATGATCCCTATTGGAGCACTTCCTTTGTCAAATCTTCAGTTTCGGAAGTGCGTAGTTTTGTATGTTATCAAGCTCTTTAATTTCGGAGGTAAGTAAATCTTACACGTAGTCTGCAATCCCATAATGCCTACAGTCTGGACCCGTTCCAGTACGAATTGTACACAACCTCCTGTCTTCGAAAGTATTTACCTGGCACAGTACTCGACGTTAACAACTTTAGTTTTCGAATTAAAAAAGGTATGCGTAGACGGAACAAGGTTTTGTTTGAAATTTTGTAAGGCATAAAGAGATTAAATAATCCTCAGCTAGATAGTAACTGGCCAAGGTAAATACTTTCGAAGACCGAAGGTGGTGTACGATTCAGAATGGAAAGGGCCCATACTTAGATAGTAACTGTGCCAGATAAATTCTTTCGAAGACCGGATGTGGTGTACGATTCATAATGGGACTGGTCCAGACTATAAATAGAAGTAATCGGTTTTGTATATATATTAGACTGACCTCAGCAAGTCATGAAAATAAACAAAGTAATGGTGTTTAGAACTATTTTGTTAGTCTTAGCATACAGAAGTGTCCTCTGAGCTGGTTGGCGTAAGGATAATATCCAAAAATTGGATAGTAAATCGCCAGAGTCGCATACTTAGCGGCGATGGTGCAAAGTGGTTTGGGTTTAACCCATGGCAATGGGAGCATCATCGGTCTTTTTCCGTTCTTGGCTTGAGAGAAAAGGTCGAGGTTGCTTCGATTACCAAATTGGATAAAAAAAACCAATATGGATGGAAAGGCTGGTGGCCTTGCAGCAGTGATGGAGAAAATGAAGTAATTCGGCAGCTACAGTACAGGTAAAATACCGAATTAAATATGCGCAGAATCAATGAGAAACAGTATCAATGGGATATTTAGAGTGTAACTGTTAAATAAAGAGTAAATAATCCTAGTTTAATAACTCGATACAAACCATGATACATGATGATGTTACGATGACACATAACCTAGAATGACAATGTAAAATTGAGACCTTGTTTGCAAAATAAACATCGCGTGGTTCATTATGTTAAACTATTTTAAGATAGGCTGAATTCCCGGAAAGGAAGTCTATGTTTTTTTTCTTTGTTATTTCAATCCTTCTTTTAAATGAGTACTGAACATTGGTGAGATACACTAAAATGATTAAAAACACTTATTATTGGCAGGAACTATTTTAATATACATGTAATTACTTGGTCATTTGAAGCAGATAACTGAAATGTAATCACTTAAGTACAGGTCAGGTAAAGTAGTTCCTAATTTGCATGCTGTGTAATCAATTTGTTTTCTCTTGCATGCTGTGTTATCAATTTGTTTTCTCTTTAGCACACAATTATTCACTTTTTAAAGGGAAGTATCCCATGATATTGCCTGTTGAGAATCACAAGTTTGCAGTTACACTTTCTTCCCTTTCCAAAAAATGCAAACCAGATATAAAAAAAAAAAATGTTAGAATACAAGATGCATACATTTCAACAGATTTTGTTAAAAAAATTACCAAAATAATACACCTTTGGGATTAAGCTGAATAAATTGTAATGTATAAATGAAGAAAAGTATGAAATAGAAATGTAACAAGTAACACTGTAGTAGATAAAATAAAATGGCTTTAAGATTATTTTGTAAAACCAATGAATCATTACAATCTTGAACGGCTATTATCATGTTGCATTGTGAATGGACAAAAATGAAAGTAACTCGGGGGAAAAAGTTTATTACATGCATTGATGTTAGAGACAATGTACAATTGCATACTATCTTAAACTATGTACAATGTTTTAATTAAGGATCATAATTTTCTTTACACAATGACTGACAATTATAGATTTTTCTTTTTTATTAATCAATGATGTCAATATATAGGAGACATACCAGCATGGATATATACAATACAGTTGATTTGGGGGAAAGAAAGCAGTTTCACAGTATATGAACCAACAATTTAAAGATTAAATGTGCAGATATAGCCTTTGCTGTGGAATAAAGATGTGTAGAATAAAGTTAAGTATTTTTGTACCACTTTACATTTTCTATGCAACTACAGAAAGCAGGAATGCAATTTTGTATTTGACAGGAGCATATATATATTTCTTAATCAATAACAAACAAATTTATAATATATTCTGGAGGAATTCTTAAACTAAATAGGATCTTATTAGCAATTAATTGTACTGGCATGCCACATTTATCACTCAGTATCAATGTGAAATAAAGTAATGTTTTTACAATATGACAATCAAAAAATAAATTCAGAGATTTCCCTCAATTTTGAAAACTTGAGGGTCAATGATTCCTGGCTTAAAAAATTAAGCATCCCAAAATCATAGAGTCCCAGCCCAGGTGTAAGAACTAAATATGTCCCAAGCTATACTTTATGCAATACAACAATTTAACACAATTATTTACATTTTTAGTATAAAACAAAAACTGTATGTTTTTAATGTTGTGTTGCACATATAGAGAGAGACAGATTTTCTATATCTGGATTAGAGTGGCAGAGATAGGATCAAAGAAAACTGAGCATTGTTTGTGATGTATGTGAACAGAACCATTTTGTTGCAAAGGATTGATATTTTGATTAAATGTATATGTATGTTGTTCAGAGAAGAAAAAGTGGAGAGAGACAGACAAAGACTGTCAAGGCTTTTTAGAATTGTAAATACAGACAGACAAAGACTGTCAAGGCATTTTAGTATTGTAAATACGGACAGACAAAGACTGTCAAGGCATTTTAGTATTGTAAATACGGACAGACAAAGACTGTCAAGGCATTTTAATATTGTAAATACGGACAGACAAAGACTGTCAAGGCATTTTAGTATTGTAAATACAGACAGACAAAGACTGTCAAGGCATTTTAGTATTGTAAATACAGACGGACAAAGACTGTCAAGGCATTTTAGTATTGTAAATACAAACGGACAAAGATTGTCAAGGCATTTTAGTATTGTAAATACAGACAGACAAAGACTGTCAAGGCATTTTAGTATTGTAAATACAGACAGACAAAGACTGTCATGGCATTTTAGTATTGTAAATACAGACAGACAAAGATTGTCATGGCATTTTAGTATTGTAAATACAGACAGACAAAGACTCGTGGCATTTTAGTATTGTAAATACAGACAGACAAAGACTGTCATGGCATTTTAGTATTGTAAATACAGACAGACAAAGACTGTCAAGGCATTTTAGTGTTGTAAATATGAGAATCACAATATGTATAAACGACAATTCATTTAATAGATATTGATTACAAAAATAAAAACAGACTGAAATATATTTAAAAAATGGTTAAAACTGAAGTTATGTTACATTTAAACTTTCATACGGGTTCAGTGGCTGTCCATTCGTGACCATATAATAAACAGTCCTAATCTGTGCTCTAAGTTTGAAGTGCCTGAGCTCCCGTTTAAACAGAGATGTTGATCCGTACCGGCTGTAGAGTATGTAATTGGTGTATCCAATAAAGTTCTCTATCTTTCCGATTAATGTTGCTACTAGAGAGCTATGGATCAGATTGGATGATTTCTATTATCTGATACTGAATACAATTAATGTTGTGGTCAGGTTGATTAAAATGTTTAAACACTGGGGTCTCCTTCTTATTACGGATGTCCCGTAAGTGTTCTTTAATTCTCACTTGGAAGTCCCTTTTGGTCTCACCTACATATTATTTGCGACAGAGGTGGCAGGTGAGTAAATAAATAACATTACGTGTAGTGCAGTGACCTCTTAACTTTGAAGTATATTTGAGGTTTGTAAATGTGTTTCTAAATATTTTAGATTTGTCCATTTTCATGCAAAATGTAGGGATCAACATCTCTGTTTAAACGGGAGTTCAGGCATTTCAAACTTAATTAATTTTATTTCCTCCCATGCAAACTTAGATGTTCAGGCCCCAATGTCTTTTGCTGGAAGTTAATCACCCGTACAGAAAAATCTCACCAATTCACATGAGCTTCTCATAAGCTGCACATGAGAACCTTGTTAGAAACGTATGCAAATTGGGTAGATTTTGCAAGCTTCTGTGTGCAGTTTGTTAGATCTTGTGAGCCATTGAAAAACTAACCAATTTTCTCATGTGCAGATTTTGCTCACATGAGAATTTGAATGTTCTCATGAGAAAGTATAACTTAGAAAATATTCTTTCCCCTTACATCTGACTATGTTTGAAAATAAGGCAGAGTTCTAAATTCTCACGTGAGAAATTTGGACTTCGATTCTGATCAGACACATTTTAGATTTGTTCTAAGTTGGTTTTTCTCATGTGAGTTAGAGACCCATCCCATTCTGCCAGCATTCTATAAAGAATTATGCTTCAAGAATTTTGCTTTCAAAAACCAAATCAAATAATAAAATAAAATCACATCAGATTAAATGTGGTTTTTCGCGTAATCCGTTATTGAGACAATGACGCAGGTTATTTCCCTTGTTTACAGTCAGGAGACTGGTTTACTGACCGCAAAATATACACATAACTTTTTGAAGGTACTACAACACACAACTACCATGGTATCCTCGCTTTCAAATAGGCGCCGTTTAATTTTAAAAAGAATTGAAGCTGGAACTGTCACAATTTAGCTCAATAGTTCGGGAAATTTCGTTGCAAGCCCAATACATGTGCAGCAACTGACCATAGAAACCAGGAGATAATTTAAAATCATGGAATTATCATGTTGGTGAGTAAAATCAAGATGCACTGTTGTCAGTTATTGACAATAGGGTGACGAGATTAGAATCCTCGAAGTACTATGGTTCGTGCCCTCAACGTTAATTTTAATGTTTATATTATAATATTGGGAGAAACTATTGAAATCGCCATTGAAAGTGTTCAACTATAGCTGCTTCATTTATTCATCGTTATAAAGTCTCCAAATTCTTTGCGAGCTACCGTTTTTCCGAGCGTGTCTAAATTTGTCTATTGCCGGAATTATGTCTATGGTTCGTGCACATGAAATAAAGGCCATGTGACGTAAGATTGGAATGTGATAATTAGGTCAATGTTTACTTTAGAAATCGATCGTGTATGATGTCCCCATATTATTAATATTTGCATATGCAACACAAATCATTTCTTTCAAACACATATCGACTGCAATAAAACACTTATAAATAATGATAACAAAAATATAAAAGAAAAAAAAAAAACATGATGCATTTTTAATTTTTTTCCTTCTTCAAGTTGTCTGACAAAATTATCATATTTAAAGATACTGTAAAGTTTTACAAGATTTTTTTTCATGCTATTTCATAGCAAAGATATTTTTTTCCCTTAGGCCCAAAAATAAAATAAAAATATGTTTCCGGTCGGCCGACCGTCCCTGTTTCTCATTGCTGACCCTAGCACTTTTTCCCCACCCCCACACAATTTTTTTTTAAATTTTTTTTTTTCATTAAAAAAAAATCACATTTGTGCATCTAATTGAGCCAGTTTTCATGCCTAGTACTTTGAAGTGCTTGAAATATTTTTGCTTTATATGTAATAAAAAAAAAAAAAAATACTGCCTACCCTAATTTTAAAACCAGTGCAATAGGAAACACACATATTTTTTTTTTTGGCCTTATATTAAAATATTTCAATGAAAAATTTCATACTATATAGTTTTTCATTGGATTTATTTTTTCTAACATGTTATAAGAAGTGCATGTTATAATGACCAAATTTTTACATTGCCTTTGTGGTCTAAAAAATCTCTGTCTTGGGTTTCACGCTAATCAAAAGGTAAAGAAAACCAACATGTGAACAGCGGCCCTGACTTGAATGGCTAACACTCATGCCAAGGCCACAAAGTGTATGTCATGAGTTAAATTTGCCATTTTCATTGTGTTTTTTCAATTTGATTTGTATTAAGTATTCAAATATGTCTTAATCAGCACTTACTGTTACTGTCAACGAATGCTAGTGACCCAGTTGATTACGTCAGGATCTCAAAACAAGCGTGTGAGGTCACGAGAAACATGGCGCACGAATCAAGGATAAGCATGAAGTTCGGATGGTTGACGATAAATTACTTACAAGCTTGTTAATCTCATTTATTTTTTTTGTTAGGGACTGTTTTTCTTCAAGCATATCAAATTCTACAATTGTCTTCATGCAGTGAAGTTTGAACTTTAAATGAGGCAAGTTCAGAAGTCGTATACATGTAGGTATGCTTCTAATTTTTATACTTTTAATTTTTCAAAGAATATGGCAGTGGATCTATTTCAAAGGTTTTAAGGTGTAAAGTGAGTTTATTTCATATTGCTTTTTTTGTGTTTAAAGACGTAAAGTACCAAACATTTGACAGATAGAATGTTGCAGCTTTCAAACTAAATGGTCATGAATAACACTTACAGATGTTTCTAAGACTAGTGAAGTGATTTTAGAATGTTGAATTAAAAAAAAAATGCCATTGCCAAACAGGTATATAGTCACATTTGTTGTCCAGGTTACATAGTACATGTTGCTGCATGTATAATCTATTTCAGTCTACCTGAATCGTACAAGAAGCAGGGAAGGATTTAAGATTTTATTCTGAGAGGATTTGTTTAGAAGAGGTGGTTCAGTGCAATTGAAATGGCTAACATTCTTGTTTTTCACCTAATAGTGTACGATTTTAACAGATGGGGAGAGGGAACCTTTAACCATCTGACAACATCCCCCTCCCCAAAATGGATTTCTATATGGAAGTGAAGTAAAAAGTGCCTAAACCCATACAGAAAAAAGTGAAGATTTCCCACATATTCAAGAAAGCGGCTGTGAGAGGTGCCTTTGACTGAAGAACTTGCCTTTCTGTGTAGCACATATTTGAGAAAGCGGCTGTGAGAGATTCCTTAGACTGAAGAGCTTGCCTTTCTGTGCATCAGCCTGAATTTTCTGGAATCTTCCTTTAATAATACATTGGATTTGATCTAGATCATACATCCACTGTCTTCTTAATTTGCTCCGCGTGCAACAATTTTGCAAAGAATGCAGTATGCTTAATTTAAAAAGACATTGTAACAGCTAATGAAATATATTTTGTGTTCAGAGTGTTTTACAAAAGAAATTGGACAGAATATCAGTACATCATGGTACTCTATTGAGAGGTTTCATTTTAAAAATTTTTTAAATATTATGATAGAAACTACTGATATATTGCACAAGCTTGTACAAAATAATGTTTAACTTTGATAAATACAGTTTTAAGCAATTATGATAAATATTGTTTCAAACAATTATGAATTTGTATTCATTCATTCCCATGTCATTTCCTTTGATTCGCTAATTTCGTCAATTTTCAATCCTTCATCCATATATAAGTCGATGCGGAGTATAAGACGAAGCCAAATCAACACCTTGGCTTCGTCACTTTCGCTAGTAACTTCCGGTTTCATGAATATTAATGGTATCATTATGCTATTCCATATTAATTGGGAAAATTATTAAGATGGTCTGTACACATATTATTTATAGGTATTATTTAATGGTACCTTGTACGCAATGATATGAACCCCTGTTGTCAAAAAATAAGTACAGCTTGTATTCTTACAGCAACAGTAACCTCATTATCAAATTATATGTACAATACAAACTAAAAGAACTCGATTAAGACTTGTTGTTTTTAGTGAATGCGTGTATGTGTCTGTATATGTGTGTGTGAGAGAGAGAGTGTCAGTGTGTAAGAACATATGCATTCAGAGCAGTTTTTACTTGTAGCTTTTGGAGAGAGAGAGAGGTTACAGGACGAATGTAATATGTATTGTTGAGTTACCTGATGATTGTGATCTTACTCATGTACAGGAGCATTACTGTATTCCATTATCAATTAATATCTCTGAATAAACAGTTCATTCTTGTTTTTATATCCATTATCATAAAGAATCAACTGGCTTTGCAGTGTTATTTACATTCTAATTAAATATGCCTACAGCTTTGGCCAGGTCATTCCAGTTGACACGTGCAGTAGATGTGATCAAATTAGTGAGGCTACCAATAGGGAAATGAAGCTACCCATAGGGTATTGTAATCGATCCTGTAAAGCATGTTAATGTATGCAGGACTGTGTAATGACCTGTAATGCCAGGTGCTTGCTCATGTAAGTTTTTCAACCAGTGACATCTTTTGATCTCGCCGACAGAAGCGTCAGAGCTTTGAATTCATGAGCCAAGATCAAACCAAAATGCCACCTAACTACATGAAGTGTACATGCACTTACTGATAGAGGGTAATTTTATTTCGTGGGAATATAGAGTTCATTGTATTTGCAAAAAAAAAAAACAGCATGCTAAATGGTCATCTTGGGATTTAAACTAAATGGAGTCTATATGAATATAAATATTGTGAATATTTAAATATAAATTATATATCTTTGAAACTGAAGAAGTATGGTATGTATTGTTTTAATTTCCATTGACTATTTCATTACTGTTTTCTCTCTTTGACAAAAGCTTCAGCTAAAAGGGGTCAGTAAGGTACATTAAGCAAAATAGCATGAAAAAGTGCTGAAATCTCTGTCTGTCTGTCTGTCTCTCTTTTATTTCGATCACAAAATGCAATAAGAAAAATGTGCAATGGAATACCCATGTCCATGTCATGGTTATCCGTTTTCTAACTTGTCTATTCTACTACACACATATGTAAGCAAACTTAAACAACATATATTACTAGTGCATGCTGCTTTAGCGCAATTACGTCTGATGCACGGGAATTTAATACTGACAATCACGTAAATATTTCGGAATCCTTCTCCATGTCGGGTCCTATATTTTTTCGCACAGAATCTCTTCCCAAAAATGATAATTATTTTTTTACACTATACATTACGTACTTGAATTTTTTTTTTTTTTATGGTAAAGCAATTTCAATGACATAATTCATATATTAGTTGATTCGGAGTATAAGATGAAGCCCAGACTTCCAGGTCAAAAAGTATCTACTTATAGGCCGGCAAATATGGTATTCAGATTTTAGGGGTCCCTAGTGAAACTGTATGATTAACAGCAAACAAGCTGGAGTATGTGTAATGAGTTCTAGAAAGTTTGCATACGTAAAACAAGATACATGGCTCAAAATTAGGATTTTTTTTCACTAACCCACAGGATCACCAAAATAATATTTTCATTGATCCTGTCTAAATTTCACTGATCTGGCTAAAACCAAACAGAAGCCAGTTCAGTTTCTAATTCAACATTTATTATTCATTAACATCAACTCAAAACAATAACTGTATTTCACCAACAACACAGTCTCTCCTGTGTCACACTTTAGCCATTAGTGTCCATTTTCCCAGCATTTCTGGTACTTTCTTAGTCTCTTATGTTCATCATATATATGATTACACTCCCTTGTCATCTAATTTTTGCCATTTCGGTGGCAGCTGCACACCTTGCAAATACTTCTACATGTTTACAATTGTCAGTGCATAATGCACTGAATGTTTATCAACAATAATATAAATATTAAAACATTGTTTGGTATAATTTTGGATTATTCATCGAGTCAATAAAAGCAACCTTTTCTGATTGGTCAATGCTAGCCTGAGACCGTGTACCTTTTGTTATCATCAGTAATGAAATCAGTGATTGGATGTAGTACACCTAGCTGGTTTCATGTGTGTGAAGACCATTGCTTTCACAATAATCACACTAATTTGCTTGACGAGTGAACGAGCGTTTTACACCTGCCCATTTGTGCTGCGATTATTTATTGTTACAGAATGCATGCGATATAATAATTACAATAATTGAAAATCATTTTTATCACATATTTATATGAGTTGTCTTTTTTCTCATGTGAGAAACCTCACAAAAACATGCATAATTGAACTTGAATATGCTCATCTTCTAGATTTTAATATCACTTTGAAAATCTCTTTATTGCTGCTAAATAAGTTTTATTATAGGAACTTGGTTCTTTTTCATTCTTGTCAGAAATATTTATCAAATGCAAATCAAATCCTAGTCTTTTTTTTTTTCCTATTGCTCACGTGAGCAAGCTCTTGCTTACATTAACCATTCCTGCTCATGTGATTTTCACATGAGCAGTCTTGCTCATGTGAGGAAATGCTTGCTCACGTGAGCAAAATCTTGCTCATGTGATTTTCAGATTTTGTTATATTCTATTGCTCATGTGAGTTATACCTAATTTGCATGTTAAAATGCACATGAGACTAACATGAGTTAGATCTCACATGAGAATCTTATGTGCAAAAGGTTAGCCAAATTTGGTGTGGGCAACTCTTTTGAGGAAAAACTTTCCTCCAATTACCGCCCTTACGTTGGTCTGATTACGTCATAAACTGTGATGTGATCAGCCTGCATCACTACCGCAACACATTAAAAATGAATCATCAATGTGTGTTATGTGAAGTGACGTACAAACATCGCCAATCTTTAGAGCGACACGTCAATATTACACATTTAGGTTTGAGAGTGACCTGCCACCAGTGTCATAAAATTTTCAAACAGAAAGTAGATCTCATAAAACTTGAGAAGAAGAATCATATTCCAATGGAGGTCTCTACTACTGGACACCTATATCAACCTGATAATCTGGCAGATACAAGCTGGGATACCACCCTCTTACGTCTTACTTTGAGTGATGTATCAGAAATCATGGAAATTGACTCCAATGCAGGATATTCTTTTTAGGACATAATTTGCCCTTCATCAAATTGGAACATTCTGCGAGTTGAGACATTTGGACCCAATCTGGCAGTTTTCCCCTGTGAAAATATTCAGGATACACATTCAACATTCAAGGACCCATTGAACCATGATACAGTTCACCCTCACATCAACCCTGTGGACAATCTCTTGATTCGGCCAGGACTGGTAATACATAAACAATTTGATACCCCGTCGAACACTAACACTACGAACCTATATAATACCATGGCAGTTTTATGTCTAGCAGTTCAGTCATTAACTGTATTCTTTCACAATATGCAGGATAAAATGACCTTTTAATTAGAAAATAAATATTTCAAAAGAGTTTTCTAAAGGGTGGCTAAACAACACCTGCAGATGGGAGGGATCGCCTCCACATCCTATCATGCAGCACCTTCTTTCAGTCCTAATATGTGCTGCTTTGGCATTGTCTTTGTCTGCCTCCTCATCAACTTTTGTTTCAAGCAGAATCAGTAACTTTGCTTTTTCTCCCTGCCAATTCTCCCTGCCACAGTATGTACATGATTCACTTTTATCTCGTGTCGGATTAATGCAGAAAACTGCAAATTAATACTTCCATTAATAAAAGAGTCCATCTTTCTGCACTCCACACACCAGGAACAAACAGCACTTACATCTCCAACATCACTCTCATTCTTCCTCAGCCAAAGGAATTTCTCTACCCAATCTATTGTGTTTTCATGGACCTCTGATCGTCATTTACCTTATCAGCCTCATTCAAAAGTCACATCTGAGACTTCTCAAATCTAAGGCGAGCTGGTTGCTGGACGTTAAAAAAAATTTATTTGCAAAGAAAGTGGACTTTTGACTACTCTAGATACTCAAAAGATATTGGAAAGTAATCATATAAGTAATTGGGAATGTATACCTCTGTCTAACTGAACTTAATTGATTGGTTGATTACTAGCATTCAGTTCACTTAAACCTAATGTCAACACAATTAATGTTTATGATCGAAAAAAAATTTGACATTATTAAATCAGAGGCAAATTTAGCTTGCAACCAAATAGACATTAAAGACCTAAATTTAATTTCTGTGATTGTAAGTGCCAATACATGTGCCCAAAACTTAGGCTATTCATTCTATCTACCGATTAACAACACACAGTGAACAGTGATCAAGGAGGTCTTTATTTATTTGAACTTCTTGAGGTAAAGTGTCCACTCACATTGCCCCTTTTCATTTCCTGCAAATGTAAACAGTTGCTTATGTATTCTATTTAATTTCAAAATATTTTTTATAATCAAAAGCAGCAATAAACATGTGCCCAAAACTTAGACTACACACTGTGTAGCAGGTCAATGCTAATTAACACCATGTGGTGATGCATAAACAAGGTAGTTGTTTATTGGAACTGAACTACTCGCTGCAGTGTGTACACTTAGGGGATAATGTTTTCACATGCAGTTGAGTAGATATTATTAAAAGGATTATCTTTTCCAACATGAATTGTCTTTGCAGCCAATGGCTGGGTATGGTTGATTTTTCTTTATTCTGTATGACATTCTAATTATTTCCACTTTAATATCTAAGAAGTTACATTAATTAACGTGGGAACGCATTGCATTGAACCTGTCCCTATAAAAAGGACTGTGTTGTTCTCAGAAAGTTTCTGACCAGTTTAGATTATTGTCAGTTCATAATTTAATGACATTCATGTAGTATATTCCTCCAAATTGAAGCTAAAAATCAAATAGGAAATCTATATTGCCATTTTAGCAGTGGAATATATTCTTGAAAGGACAAAATCAAAGGGTGCACTAAATGCTGCTGACTGGTTATAGCATTCTTTGTTTTAAAGGTAAATCAAATGAACAAGTAAGCACATAGAACCTGCCCTTCTGTAAATTAAATCACAAATCATCCAAAGAATTTTGAAGGGTGCATGAATGAAGAAGAAGTATAAAGCCTAGTAAAATTAAAAGAAATTTCTTATATGTCACCAATAGTCATTGTAATAATGGATTACTATTACTATTGGTAAGATTTCAAATTTGTGCCTGTACCTAACCAAGCATCTAATTTTCTTTCAAAGCATTACTGCTCAGTGTATTTGTATGCTAAGGGAAGATGAAAAAAAGAAGAAAATAAATACTGAGTAAGACCAAATCAAAGGATTTTACACCTGCAATTTTCAGGTTGGAATACATATGAAGCATTGGATTTTTTTTGTAACTTTACAAGTCAACTACTTACATAATTTCCTAATTTTACAATAATAATAATGATAATAATTTTACTGTACTTTACACGTGTATATCATTCTCAAAATGGCACCTTATTTCATGGTGTATTGTTGTTGCTGTTGTTCTTCTAATGATTATTATTATTTAGAAAATTAATAATAATAATACTATTATTAATATTATTATTATTATTATTATTATTATTATTATTATTATTATTATTAAGTACAACAGAAACAATAATTCACAATGAAATAAGGTGCCCTGTTGAGAATGATATATGTGTTTAAAGTGCCCTTTTTGGAGGATAATTGCCATGACCTTTTTTGATTCAGGGGGAAATGCTATAAATATACTTGCCATGCTATAATGCCATGGACAAGATATCTTCAGAGGCTGATATAGAAATTTGCTTTGCAAGTAATTGTGTTTGTTTTTCTTTCTGATATTGATTTTGCTCCAATAAGAACATATTTCTTGCACACAAAAAACCATGTCTAAGTTTGTTTGCAGAGAATTATTTCTAAAATCTTTACCAATTAATTTGAAATTCTTAAATATTTGCAAGCAAGTTTGATATGTTTGGTGAAATGGAGATTGACAGTTGCTAGTATTGACCAGCAACATTTTGTCAGTTATATCTTAGTTTTTCTTATCTCATGTACAGTATTATGCATTATTTTATGGTATTTCATATATTCAGTGCCATTACTCACAAATTCTTTCAAATTTATTTTTTGTATGTTTAGCTTTTAATAAAAAAAAAACCAGAAATGCATTTTTCCTGAAGCATTTCCAGATTTAATTGCCAAGAATATATAAACCTGTGGCCTTAAAAAACATTTAAAAAAAATTGGTTTATGATTTCAATCAATGTGAAAGCCATGAGACTCTGTAGACTTCATATTAAAGCTTCATCTGTAAACTTGACTTTTACAGATCTTTAATGACTTTTATTTTATTAAGAGACTATGCATGTTAATGATATTTATAGTGAGAAAGAATTTGCATCGGACTATAGTGAAATATGTAAAATCAACATGATAACATAAAGTTTGGGAAATAGTTTATATAGGTTGTGTTCTTACAGGAATAAATAAACCTGCTTAGTGAAATGGTCAGCTGTTAAGTTACATAAGCCAGGTGAGTGATATCAGGCCCACATGGGCCTCTTGTCTAGGATCAAGTACTGTGCAAGGTCTCTTAAGCAGCCAGGTATGGGGGTGACCCTGGGTGGCCGAGTGGTCTAAGGTGCTCACCTTTACATATCACACACATCTCACCTCTGTCAGCGTGAGTCTCTGCTCGACCAATGTGGGTATGTGAATAAGATTGCCAGTTGCTTCCCATGGGTCAGTGGTTTTCCCAGTGTCTTTCAGGGTTCTTCCTCCACCAAATATACTGGCCGCCAAGTGTACCCTATCATGTGCTGAAAAATTGTGTTAAATGCCAAAAAACCAACCACAACAAGGTCTGGAAAGGAATAATTTGTGCTCTGAAGGTGACAACTGAAGGGGTTGATAATGTTTAGTGGGAAAACTAGAATGTAGACTGTCTATCTGTATGTATAGGGTTTTATGGCATGTCCAATCAATTCTGGCCATATAGTGCTGGTAAAAGTTTTTCCAATAATGTAAGTTTAAATGTTGGAAAAATGTAAGATTAAACCTTATGATTCAGCATAAAACTCTAGTCCTACAAGATGAAAGATAAGAAGTCAAATGTTAAAATTCTTTGAAAGATATGAAAATAAAAGTATTGGACAAATAAAATCTAAAAAGAATAAGGTCAAACTTTGATGAATTGGGATTAGAGGCTGTACATTGTATAAACTACATATACATTTTGATACTCACAAGCCACAAAATACAGAAATGAAGCAGTTGCATGGTATTTTGGCAATTAATAGCTTTGTTGTCGCTTAGTGTGTCTTCTCTGTGTCTCTGTTGGTTAAATTAGTATGTATTAAAAAGATTCTTGACTTGAAAATGGATTGTGAGTTGTGTGACTTCTTTCATCATCATCATCATCTTCAGTTAATGGTAAAATTGTTGATATGGATGATCATATTTGAAATTGTCTAAACTGTGTAAATTCAGTTAACACATTTGTTCCACTCATACTTTATGTGGTTTTTCATTTTTCTTGATACAGGTTGATTTCTGAATTTATCGTAATAGTCTATATTGTGACAGTAATAACAAGAGCCAGCTCCAAATGACATCGGTACAAAAGGGTCTGGCCATTCGGCCATGCCCTCTTCCCTGGGGTCTCAAGTATCATATATATGCTGTGTACAACCAGGAAAAGGATCTGCTTCGGGTTCAGGCATTTCTACAGCCCCTGACCAACTCAGGCTTCTCTGTCTTCGACCCGTGTGTAGATTTGCTTGGAGGTTAGTTGAGTACAATAATGTGTTATATCGTTAAGATACATAAATTTTGCATTATTTTATGCAGAATTAAGTTAAAATTTATGATATTATTCAAAGTACTATTTCAAAGTACTTAATAGATGTTTTAATACTGTGTAATTTTTGGAAGGCTGTTGATATATAAAGCTGGAGGATTTGTGCTGAGAAATCAATTTACGGAAGTTATAGAATTATGAACATCACTCCAAAAAGTTTGGTATTTATTTTGTTATGCACATGTCTCACCCTTGTATTTGCAGAGCCTAACCTTAACAAAGATTAAGAAATGTGGAAACATTCATAAAGCAAATATCTAACATAACATAATTGAAAATATGAGTGCAATAGTTTTCCATGCATAATGTATTGGTTTCAATTATCACCTTTTCAAACAATGTCATCTGCCTATTGTTTAAATGACCAGATGAAAAAGCATTCATATCGTGTACCAGGTCAGAGCAAAGTGGGAGCCATGAGCAAGGGGTTAGACTCCAGCAAAACTACCATGATATTCCTTACAAAAAATTTCAAATCTGATGGAATGTGTCACTTTGAGATCAAGAATGCTATCTGGAGGCACAACTCCACCAGGGGCAAGCACCAAGTCTTGGCCATAATGTTGGAGCCATGCAAGGTTCCTCGCTGTCTAAAACTGGTAGAAAAGATACATCTCTGGAAAAATAAAGACAAAGGATTGCATGAGCATGTGAATCGAATTGTGAAGAAACTCTCAGGTACGTATATAAGCTCAAAATATTGACTTGGTATTGATCAGGACATTACAGTTGTTTCATTTGCTTGTTTGTTTTAAGACTACCGGTAAATCATGAAAATTTATTCCTATGTACTTACTGTCCAGTTCATTTGATGAAAACCTCTTTAACTGTCCCATTTGATGAAAACCTCTTTTAACTGTCCCAAACTCTCAAGAAAATATTTACAGATTTTAATTTTGTATTTTCTTATATTTTCTCACCATACTTGGAAGCAGTGTTGACAATCATTCTTGGGCTAATTTTTCACAGATAAGTAAGGCTGCAATGTTTGCCAAAATTTATAATGACTGCAACGATGTTATTTATTTGAAATGATTCGAAAACCTTTACCCCAATCAGCTGATGGCAATTCGTATATACACCATTGACAATTTCCATGCCCTACCTTGCTAAACATGCAATTGTTTCACTGTTGTAATCTTTTACCTCTTCTTATGATACAATTCAGTTCTTAAGACATGTCTTTGTTGAATATATAATATGATTTGGTAAAACATCCTTTGGATAGTCAATATGTTTGTTTCATACTGCTACATATATCTAGATCTTGACAAATCGATAATGCAACCAGTTGTACTGCCTGGATATGCACATACAACACTTTTGTAGGATCAGTGATGACTAAGAAACTGCAATGGCTTACAAACTTGAAATGGTGTTTCTTTAAAATAAAATCTTGCTCATCAAAGGTTCTGTTAGTGAACACGTAGTTTAAAGGATTTGTTATCAGCAAAAACAGTAAATCAACCTGATGTGTAATGTGCGGTATACCAGTAACCAATTCTCGTCAATTTTGTCTTCCTAGTGATGCCATATTCGATGTGAAAATCATTCATTCTTTATGAAAAGAATTAACAGAAAAATCTTAATAAACAGTTGTTTTAGCAGAGCTGTGGAAATATATAATTTAATGTGAAGTTGGCAGCTCCTGCTTCACTGACGGACAGATGTGTGTTTGCCAATTTTGTAAACGTTTGTGAGCAGTAAACTAAACTTCGCTGTTTACAGATGTAAATGTTGCAGGCTTACAGATATGGGGTTTATCTGTTTACCTAAATAGGCATTTAGTGATTGAAATTATGGGGAAAGTTCATCAACATGGCAGTTTTGTTATGTCTTGCAGAGTAATTCATGAAATGGTGACCTCCAATTCTCATACCAGTTGGCACCAGGAATCAAGCTAGCATTACAGAGGTGGAAAGCAAATGCTTAAAGAAAACCGTTATCCTTGTTATGAAATCAGATTGTTCTAGTAGTCCAGAAAATCTATATACAAGTGTTGTCATCACTTTGATCAATTAAATAGCTGTTTCAATTTCATTTCCAGCCAAGAAATATCCTTTCCGTAAGTTGCGCTGGATTGGAACAAAGAGTACGAAGGCCATTCAGGACTTGGGAAGATGGATACCAGACACAGATAAGACAGTAAGCGCTTTGAAACTATTGTGTAAGTTAAATCAAATCCAGACAGCTCTTCAGAATGGTCATCTCCTATGTAAAAACAAGAAGTGTAAATTCGCATGCCCTGGTGTTGACTTCCAAAGGTATATTAGTCACATTCGAGACTGCCCTCATAAAGTTGTACAATGTGGAAATGAGGGATGTCTGTTGAATGGTTCACGTGAAGTTGTGAGGAAACATGGGGAGTTGTGTGAGTACAAATGTGTAACTTGCAAGCACAAAGGCTGTGGCATGCAGGTTACTCAGAAAATGCTTCCAGACCACGAGGCAGATTGTCCTCATAGTATTTACAAATGCCCACACTCCATAAATGGATGTCCAGTCGAATGTCCAAAGAAAGACATTGCTAAACACCTGAAAGTTTGTAGCTATACCAAACAATTGTGTACAAGATGCAATGTCGAACTTTTTACGATAGACCTTCCATTGCACAGCTGTAAAACTGCAGTTACATGTTTCTGTGGCAGAAGCATATTAGAAAAGCATCTCCAATCACACATCCAGACAAGCAAAGGAGCCAATCAGAATGTTCATTGCCCAAATGATGGTTGTTTGAAGCAGCTTCCACAGGAGAAAATCAGTCAGCATCTAAATGAGTGCCCTTATATGGTCATCAGATGCCGTTATGCAGGGTGCATGTATGAAGATAAACGACACAATGTAATCGGACATTTTGAAATATGCAAATACAGACCAGAGAAATGCTTTTCTTGCGGAATACTTATGCCACACAAGGATCTTAGTTGGCATTACCGTATTTGTGATAGATTGGTGGATTGTGAAGTATGTGGAGCCCAAGTACCAAAGTAAGTTAGCTACTTTTTGCCTTGTTTAGAGTCAGTCTCTAAGTTTTTAATTTTATTCCGTGTGTTCAGCTCATCAGTCATGATTAAAATCAAGATCTCCAACGTGACCAAGATCTGACATGCATCAATTAAAGTTCATGTTCTGGTGATCTTTGGAATTTCCTGTCCACTTGTCTTTAATAGGGGATGGACCATTTTATTTCAGGGAGGGGGGGGGGTAACCTGTTGTTTTCTCTTCCAACCAGGATTTTTTGGTTCCTTTTATCTCAAGATAATTTTGTTTTTTTCTTCAACTAATAGGATAGATAGAATCGGTTCCTTTTTTCTACAAATTAGAAGAAGTATTTTATCAAGATATTGCGGGTTTGGAATTTTTATTCCCCAAAAAGCATCCCCCCTCCCCCAATCTTGACAGAAAATTAAATGGTTGATCCCATTGGGAGAGTTTCATGGTGACCTTTGCAATTCCCTGTCCACTTATTTTCAGTAGCCTATCAGATGAAGCCTTGCATTTCATGTTAGGGAGAGTTATTGTAAATGATGATATGCTCCGAATAGCATTTTTCACTTTCAGCTGTAATTTGATTTATGAATGAAAAGGTCAACAAAACATGACCTCATATATTTAGATCTACTTATTGATAAGTAGCATCTTGATTTTAATTAGATTATTAGTTCTTTTGACTACATCAAAAGGTCAAGCCCAAGTTAGTTGGAAGTGAGACATAGCAGTTACTTTCCATGGCAGTGGCAGCAGCATCAACAGTTTGTCAAGTTTTTGGTTAAAGATTTTCATTTGCATATATTGTCTAAATCCCTTGACAGATTTTCTTCATACTTGTGGTGAATCATTATGAAACTTAAGACCATTCATTCGGTGACATGCACACTTGCCCCATTGACCTTATGGTCCAGGTCACGGACAATGAAAACTTCCAGTAAGATCTCTGTTCAAGTTTTTTTAATTTGCTTATATTTCCTATATCCCTTGATGGAAGTAAAGACAGCTCATTTGGTGACATGCGTACTTGTCCATTTGACCTTGGGCCAAAGGTCACAGTCATAGAAAATGTGCATTAAGGTTTTGGTTAAAGTTTTTTCATTGGCCTATATTTCCTAAACCCCTTGATGGATTTTTCATACTTGGGCTGAATCATGATGAAACTTTGACAATTCATTGGGTGGCATGCATGCTTGCACCTTTGACCTTAGGTCAAGCTTACAGTCATATAAATTTTGTTTTTATGGTTTTGGTTCAATATTTTATAAGCCTGTTATAAGTATTATGTTGTTGTCCATCCATCTCTTGGTCTGTTACCAGTTTCACTTCTGATCAATCACTTGAGTTGTCTATTATCTACAGTTACCAAACTTTTTGTTTGGCTTGCAATCTTGGTGCATTGAAGAACACTAATGATTTCAAAAAGTGAAAGGTCAAGGACACTGTGGCTGAAAGAAGAAAAATGGTTTCTGCTCTATAACTCATTCTCCTCTATCTACAATTACCAAATGTTGTGGATGGCTTGCACTTGAGATAAGGAAGAACCCTATCAGTTTTGGGGTCAAAGGGTTAAAAGTCAAGGTCATTGCAGCGTAGAGAAAGAAAGTGGTTTCTGCACAAAATCATTGATTCTACATCACAGACATGGACCAAACTTTGTGGATAGCTTGCACTTGGGGTAAAGGAAGAAGATAATCTATTTTTGGGTCAATAGGCCAAAGGGCAGGTCACTGACTGAAGGAAGAAAAATGGTTTCCAAACAATCACATTAGTTCTACACCGCACACTTGGACGAAACTTTGTGGATGGCTTGCATTTGGGGTAAGGAAGAAACATATTGATATTGGGATCAAAGGTTAAGGTCACTGTGATGAAAAGGAGAAAAATGTTTTCTGCACAGCATTTTTAATTATCGACCATGTACCTTCACTATAGTTTGACTTACACATTGGGTAAGAAAGAAGTATGTTGATTTTGGTGTCAAAAAAGCAAAGATCAAGGCCATAGTACTGAAAGTAGAAAAATGGTTTTGCATAATAACTTTACTTCTGGACGACACACCTTGACCAAAATTTGTAGAGGGTTTCCACTTAAGGTGTGGAAGAGGCCTTGCGATTTTCGGGCAAAAGGTCAAGGTTATTGTGGCACAACAAAAACTAGGTTTTGCAGAATAACATTTGTTACAGAATAAGTTTCTTGACCAAATCTGGTGGATGAAAGAAACCTTTAAATAAGGTAAGAAAGAAACCTATAAATTCTCGGGGCAGAGATGATGTCAAGTCTAATAAAAAAAAAATGGTTTCTGCACATTAAGTTTAGCTATAGGTCAAGGTCATTCAGATCCATTGGTCAATAATCCTCCAAGTCAACCATACCTAACTAGTGCATATATAGGACTATTAAACATGGTACAGACATGGTACAGACATATAATGTCACATTCACAGTATTCTTATTTCATTTGATTTCATAGTGTACTAATTTTTGTAGATTTTGTACTTGCTATGAACCACGAATCTAAAGGCCCAATGAACACTATTTCTACCATGGAATCAATAGGACTGCTTCCAAAATTCACGAATATAAGTACCAACAAATGTCACTTTTCGAAAGACCATGAAAGCTGATGCCTACGAAAATGATTCCACATTATATATACTTACTAGCTTTACACTGTACTACCCCAATGGTGCTGAATATTATATAATTTGGAAGACATAGATAAAAAGGTATATTTATGAATGGAACCAAGACTTTATATATGAATTCATTTTTTTTACTATTATTTCAGTTCTATGAAATTAACACATGACTTGTGGCTGTGTAAAAAAAACAATGTCCATTCATTCTGTAAGAATTGTGATAACACCATGGCAGGGTCCAATGATGGCGACCACATACTACAATGTAAAGCAACATTTTCAGACACCTCCGCTATTGGTGTAAGTATTGAAAGTCCATTATTGGTATTCAATTTCTTTCTGAGACATTACCAATGTATGTCATTTTCGTGGTATTATTATGTAATTTGTCTCAACAGATTACAATAGTTTCAAATAAATAAATGTTATGTATGATGTTTACATAATATTATAAATCTTTTAGGAATATTTCTTGACTTTAATATTTGCTTAAACCCTAATGTTAAGTATAATGTTGACATGTTTAGCTATTGTCCTTGAATTATGTTGTTTACTTAGTATTTGAGTCCAAGGACGGTTTTGGTAAACAAGTTGTTGATTCAATTTGAGGTCAAGGTTGATTTTGTTTACAGATAAAACTAGAATTTCTTTAGAGTTATGTCTCAAAAGTCACACACACCATATAGTATTCTAGAACATTCAGTCACGTGACCTATCTTTATATATATCATGTTTAGTGGACAGTTTTTCAGTTTTTACATTAACATCGATCGTTAAAGAGCCAAAAAAGAGTCTTTAAAGAGAAGTAAATTAATAAAGAAAATTAGGCAGTAGAACTGGTAGATGTAGAAATTTGCAAGAAATTGTCAGTTCAATACTGTAAATTCTGATTATAAAAATGTCCTAATTTTTGCATCATCTGTCTGTTTATTGGAGGTTACATGTATGACACAAACTTGTAAAATGCAGAAAAATCCATACATGTGGTCAGCATGAGAATTCAACCTTATACATTTTCGAAGATTTATGGAATTTCGTAATTTGATAAAAAAAAAAGCATTTTTTGTTTTTTGTATGCAGTCTGGAGTCCAGGCAGGAGATGAGAACAAGGATGTTTTCACAGATAATATGATGAGGAATATTGACAGTAGTAGTGGACTCTATGGTATGATTTTCACCCCATAGTTGGATGACACATTCCAGCCTAATCAGATAAATATTAAGTTTCTTCTAAAGTCTTTTTCCATGATGTAAAAAATAATATTCTTTTTGATTGATGATGGTTTAGGCATAACAAATTTGGGGTATTTCCATATTTTGCTTTATCTCTGAAGGGATGGTTGACCCCTGTTCTAAAAAACCCATCTGAATTAGATGCTGCATTCTCTTTAATAAACGAAAGGACAACATTTTTAGCTTATGGAATGGTCTGTTGTCAGTTGGCTTCCGTCTGTTACCACAAGTTTGTTATTGCTACTCGTCCTAAACTACTTGGAGGATTGCCACAAAACTTTACATACATATTCATCCCAAGGTTTAGTTTGTCCTAAATGAAAATGGTGCCGATATATGCATCCAAAATTGCCACCAATGCAGCCTTCTTGAAAGTCTTATTGCTACTCCTCAATGGAACGTCATATTGACATAGGGTTTTTGCCAGAAGACATTTTATAGTATCTAGCTGGTCCAAAATGAAAATGATAATGATTTGACATCCATCTTGAAAATCTTATCGCTATTCCTCCTGAATGGATGGTCATATCAACATAGGGTTTTCACCAAAAGGCTTCTTGTGATGTTTGGTTGGTCCTAAATGAAAATGGTGCTAATCTTATATCCAATTTCAAAATCTTGTTATTGCTCAGGAATATCAGAGATGGTTTCAACACTCAGCAGTTAGAAGAAGAAATTGTCTTGTTTTGGATCCTAGAAATTTTTTTGGCCAGTAGAACATCAGTCCCTTCGAAGGACTCTTGTTTTAAATATTACCGATAAATACCTCTGGCAAAAATTGAATTTAAATGTGAACAGAATGGTTTTAAACTTACAGAGGTAGAATAATTGTGAAAATCTGGTTGCACAGCAGACTTTCTGGTTGCCCGGTAAAGTACTGCAGCAGCCCCAAAGATTGCCATTATCAAAATTATTCAGCAATTTGTGTCATGTATAGTTAATCCTAATTGCACACAAAATACTTGTAACTCACCATTTGTCCTGCTAATGAAAAGTGTCACACATATTTATACAGTTATTTAATTCATTTAAGATTAGCAAATAATAGATAATCATACAATTTAATTTATTTGAACCTCTCTTGTTGTTTGTCAGCATTCAGTAGTTGGCCACCCCTGAGCCCAAACATATCCATATTGCATGTTTGTCCGAGTTTATGTCATTACGGTTGACGTTAATGTTAATCTGATACTATTAATTTTGTGTCTAAACTGTAAGGGAACTGTAAACCTTTGATGTGGGATTTTTGTTTAGCCATTAACCCACAAGCCAAGATAGTATGCAATAACAATTGTGATTGGTTTAATTATTTAAACTTGCCTTATTCCATTAGATAAAGTTAGCAAACAGAAGCAGCTGTCATATGCTGTACAGCAAGTGCCCATTTCTTCAACAGACCAATCAGGAAGCGTAATACTAGATCATAGGCATCAAGTGTGTTGAGCCAAAGATAAAAGATACCATATGTTGTTGTATTGGCAAAAGATGAACATTCACGGGTCTTGTTTTTTTAAGGGTTCACCCTGCGGGGTTGGTGGTATGGACTGTGATTACTTAATCAGAAAATGAGTAGCCAATACATGAGGATTAGTGTTGCTTCTTACCCATGGAAATCACCTAACACTAAACTACAGAATTATATGGAGATAATTCAAGCCCCCTGCTGTATGTACCCAGAGCAACAATTTAATGATCAAGTGTTTGTTGCTGGAAAATTTGAGTAAAATTTCATTATAATTTTTAACATGATCATTTTTTAATAATACTTACAGTTGCTATACCGGGTTTTCACATTGGAAAATGTTGTTGCCCAGCATAAATTTTCAGTTGTCCTGTGCAATGGATTTTCTACCCCTGACTCGCTATATTTATAAATATGGGATAATCAGAGATTCTGAAATTCTAGTGGCTGTTGTGGGACATTTTTTCTCGAAAATTAACATGGTGGCCATATATTTGTGAAATTTGATATTAAATTGTTTATTTAGCAGTTTAATGGATAAACAAAGACAAGTTGATATAATCAATTTGAGAAAGACCATTACCAATGTCCGGTTACTCAGAGCAGGTGCTGGTCAAAATCTTTGATATACTGGACGTGCCCGGCGAATATGGGGACTCGAGGATCTCTGGCGATAATATATATATTGCACTGATTCTAAAATGTAAATGGTCCATGCCTGACATCTTTTCCTGAAAATTACAAGGCGGCCATATATTTGTGAAATTTAATATGAAAACATTCAAAGGAGATATAACAAGTTGTGACAAAATAGAAAACACGGATATACCTAATTATTAAATGTACTAGAAAATGTGTCATTTTTGGTTCCAGATTTTCTGCTGCTTTAGTGTTAGTATTATCCTTCCATCTTGGCAGAATAGATTTTCTTGTAGCTCACTATTTTGTGAATAGTAGTATGCATAGTGTTCTATAAAATATAAATTGTGATATTCACACATAGATATCATTCAGTAGTTCATTCCATGGTCTAACATCCACGTCAGACCTTGGTGGTATTCCTGACACAATTACCAGCATGTTTGTACCAAAATGAGTTTTGTCATGTATCTCATATATGAGCCTGTCGCAGTCATGTTTAATTTCTTGTAGAGAGTGCCCATCATTATACTCGTTATCTCCAACATGTACTATGATGTCTGAATATTGAGACATTTATTTTGCTAATCCTGTAGCAAATGGTCTTTATTTTTGCACCTCTGTGTGTCTGGACATGAGTGTTTTTAAGTCTTCTAGTTTTGATTCCTTTCAGTATGGATGATCCAATCAGAAGCATTTTGTTTATCTTTCTGGTTCTTCTATGATTCTCTGGAACTTCTGTCATGTTGCTGTTGGAATCATGTGCAGATCCAGGGATTTACAAATCCACTTGCCCAACTCCCGAGACAAAATCAAATTTGGCTCTGGCAAGTTAAAGTTTCCTAAGAAATTGCCCATGGGCAAGCTAAAAAATAGAGAGAGAGAGAGATTGAGGAAGAAAGTATTCATTTTCTGTTCGTAATGCTTTATGTTCTGCAAGTTGTATACCCTGTGACCTTGTCACAGTACATATATCAGCACTTTTATTTAGTGTTTATAAGTACCGCATACTTCTATTACATAAATGGCCACAGTTTCTTTCATCTATCATATGTCATTTAAATCTTGCAGTCAATGTCAGTCTCACATTTTCTCATGCGGACGTGACAATATGAATATTTACTATTTGAAGCAAGTTTTGACAAATAAGTAATCAATATTTATATTTTAACATATCAGTTACATTTTAATTGTAATATTTGTATGTATCAGAGATTCACCGACTTTAAGGTCCTAACCTAGCCTAAGGCAGTTTGTGAGCTTGCCGATTCTAAACAATCGGCTTATCAAAGATTGTTTTGTTGCATGTCATCGATTTTAAGGTGAGTAGGTGTAAATTGTTAATAATATAACTTGGGAGATTTCTTTGACAGGTGTTTGGAAATATTAGTCACTTGTCTCTAACAATAACCAACCAGGATGATTTCATTCAAAGCATGATTGATGTACCGAAAATGTAGCACCCACAAGCGCTGTTTATGATCTGTTGTTTACGTGATAATTACAGGAGACCGATACATACTTAATGCTTGCAGGGTTCCCATGCTACCGGGAAATCAGGAAAAAGTCGGGAGAAATTATAGATTTTGTCCTGACTGGGAATGGTCCTTGAATTTTGCAAATATTGATGAAAGTCATGGAAAACACCAGAAATTTTCAGCTACCACTTGATAACAGAAAAAAATACATAACTGAGTCATAATTGACTGATTGTGAGTTAAATTTATTGAGTTCCTACCTGAATTTTTGGAAGTTGCAGTATGTATCATTTGTGTGCTTGCATAAACATGTTTGTATAGTCAATCCAAGCACTCAGTCGATCAGATTCGTATAGTAGACTGGTTAGTCCGCAGAGAGCTCCATATTGGTATCTCTTCATATGTAGAAGGTATGAAGACCAGTCTAGTGTCACAGCAAGCCAACATGTCTGTGACACATAATCTCGTTAAGTTTAAGAGATAAATAATACAGCTTATCTTCACCTGTCTCCATTTTGATATCTAAAGTTATCGAAAATGTATTGTGATAAATTTTATTATTTGGTACAGTAGTTAGCAAAGGGAACACAGTGATAACCATTATCGTCAATAGTAACCTTGGCCACAACTCACCTTTGCCGTGAATTTTACTATCAAACATTGCTAAATACATAGAAATCTAACAACTGCTGGGGCAATTTTCAATGCTGAATCTGAATCTCTGGGCATAATTGACAATGATTGCATTCACAGGTCTCGTATCATTGCTTAAAATTTACCTATAAATAATATATATACTATATATAATACAAGGGATGACACTTCTCTCATTTCTCCAGCAACCTATTTAAGAATCAACACTGATATTTCAAGCTGCACCTCACATAACGTAGTAAATTTAAAAAAGATGTTTAGCTCAGAGATTTGATATGTAGACTTGTATCAAAGGAAGTCAGTACACAGAATCCTTCAGACAATAGCTTGATTGCACGTCGAGTAATAAAGGACCATATACAAAGTGTTGGAGGATTGAAGGTATATTAGTCGTGTCAAAGGAACTCCTACAGTCAGCCCAGAGTGCCAGGCAAAAGTACCATGCCCATTTAGAAGCTCAAAAGAGAGAGAAAGAAAGAGAAAAGAAATATATGAAGAGAAAACTAGAGGTAAAAGAGGTTGGAACAATGGGAAAAAAAATCAGACTTAGAATCTGACATTAGGTTGTTGTTTACAGATGCAGACAAAGCTTCAGATAAAGCTGAAGAATTACATAGCTTTGCTCATGTAACAAAAGCCAACACATTGCGTAGAAGAGCTAAAGATAAAGAGGAGGAACTTGAGGTTGTTAACAAGGATTTTAATGAAAAAGAGCATTTGCTAAATAATATGTAATATAAGTATTTGGTCATATTCCCAGGCAGAGTTCTACCTTGGTCAAGTTGAACATGAACTTGAGGGAATTGCTTCCCTACAAAAGATGCATGCATGTTATCAGAGTCTGGTCTCTCAACATTTTCCACTGAATCTCAATCAGCCAAAATGAGTATATAACTGATATTGATTTTAGATGACAACTTTGTGTTTTGATCTGTTGTTTTTTTATACTGTGAAATTAAATTTTGAGTTTGTTATCATGCATATAGATTTCAGGTTGTACATGTACAAATTCATTGTATTTGGTTTTGAATTTGCTGACATGAGTAACATTCATATTACAAAATTATATGCTATATCAGTTATTAGATGTACTTGAGACATTGCTATCTTGATTTACAGCTGATTATTCTGATTTTTTTAGAATTAAAAGTTTGAAATGAAAAGAAAACTAATCTCAGTTGTTCATTCTTTTATTATTTCCTCATACCAACATATGCAGTTCAGCAGGCAATATTTTCTTCCGCTTTTTTGAAGCAGGTTTTGGTGTCAAGAAAAAGATTTTCCTTCGCCTCGTCTGATGTCATGTGGCATGTTCTTCATTTATGCTATCTGCAATAGAAGGCTGCTTCTCTTGTGCAGCCTCCACATCGTGAAAGTTTGGCTCTTCAATGAATGTTTTCAATCTATGGATTTTTGTTGTTTCTTTTTGTCATTTTCCTTGTTTTTTTTTTATTCCTTTCATTTTTATTGGACTGGGTAGTGAATTCACCCATGTTCGCCTGGGGTTATTCCATTTTGAAAATGGGGTGTTCTCCACCTCTAAGTCTCAATTTCCTTCTTCTACTTCAATAGAGTTTTCTATTCCTTTGTTCTCTTCTGTAGGGTTTTCTTGCATTGTTGGGTTTTCCACCAATGGTATGTCTGGATTGTGTTCCAGGTCTAATGAATTTGAAATGTTTTTCTCCATGGCTTCAGCATATGTTTTTAATTTTTTGTTTAGTAGTGGCTGATTTAAGCAATCCTTTGCCGCATGTCCAATTTGTCTACATATGGGACATGGTCAGTGGTGTATACAGCCAATATACCAAGATTTTAAAAGAAAGCCCATCAAATAGAAAAATGTGGGCAGTTTCTTTACATCTATATGGTTATTGTGACAATTCTTACCCCAGTCCATACAGTGGGGTATTCCTTTAAGGTAGCCATTTTATGCTGCCTTACAGTGACTTTCAGCTTGTTTTCCAATTTCAGTTTGGTTGAATTTCCAACCTGTGCCAGTTTGGCATATTGTTTGCAATAACTGCAAAACATTTTTTCTTCAGAGTCAATAAATTCAAGCCAGAGATAACTATCAACCCAATGTGACTAAACATTTCTCAGTCACTTAGTAGTGTGATATTTGAAATTTTTTGTTGCCACAGAGTCTGACATATATCTTTGGAGAAATAGTTCCTTCACACTCTGTGGCAGTCTTACATTTTACCCCTCCACTTTCATATGAATTTTCATTCTTTGAATCTTCCTTATTAATTTCCTTGTGAAAATAATTTAGTAAACTCATTTTATCCACATAGTATCACCTTGCTTAACAACTACATCTAAAGCTATCATGACATACATTTTGTTCTTTAAATATGAATAGAGACAGCTCTTTAATTAGTGTAATTGTTTAGTTTCAAATGCATTATTGGACATAGAAGTTAATCCTCTGTATAATCAATTAAAAATGAAAGAATCATCACTGCCACTTAATCAGTTCATAAAGGGAGCCGACACTAATGCTGATAAAGTGCCTTACATTCAATTAATTGGATTGAGTCGCTGGATTGAAATCAAAGGGTGATTCGTTCATGAGGATCTGGTTTACACAATACAACGAAGCTGTTTAAAACACTGCTAATTAATCATACCAGCTGTTTTGTTTCATGTGTTTTGATTGGCCAATAATTTTGATCACTGAACCCAATATGCAGTCAAGCAGTAATAGAACGTGCGCACATGCAACAAGTTATCAATGACCACTGGCAGGTGTGATGCAGGATGTAAATAAATACATGGAGAGTGGTAGAATCAAGCATTCAGTATGCCTGGAGGGCATGAATGGCTAGATAAAGGTAGATAAAGTGATTATGGCATGAAGATAAACACTTTCACCACTTGTTTTAAAAAGGAGAAAGCACTTGTCCTAGACTAGTGACTTGGAAAATTTTACTTTCAAGACTTGGATAATTAATAGTCCAGGGCGTTGGGCTATGGGATTTGCTCAGCTCTGATATGTGTAATGTTTTTAGCTGGTAGTGGAAATGACTAAACTAGATATAACACACACTACCAGTAGACTCCATCATTGCTGGCTGATCATATGACTATGTTAGTGCAAAGATGAAACCTGCATCAAAGTTCATGCACCAGCAGTTGGGTAAACCAGGTACAAAAGATAACAGCTAAGTAAGTGAGTAATTCTCCTGGATCATCTTAATTAAATACCCAAAAAGATGTAAGAACAGGTGTCATATGAGTAATAAGACTTTGATAGGTGACAGGGTATTTATTTAACAGATTAATTTTATAATGATAGCGGGAAACATACAAGTGTAGCGATAAAAGTGCACAGTGTACTGGCGGGTTCAAAAGCATCACAGGCTGAAATGATGGCTTTGCGGGACTACTATGGTAAAAGGCCCTGGGGAGAACACACACACACACATATATATATATATATATATTATATACAAACACACAGACACACACACAAAGTGAAACCCTGTCATAACATGCTTCATTATAACACAGATTTAGATATAGCACGGTCGTGGCATGACTCCCGAAATTTTACAATAATTTCACCAATTGCTTGAAGTACTTCAAAACTTTAGTGCCAAAATAAACAAGAGCCTGATTTAATAATTTTGCAAGATATGTTGTATTCTTAAAGGAAAAAATATTGCTTCTTGTTTATTTTTGAAAGATGTTAGCTCCTTAAAAAAGCTAATTATTGTTAATCTAATTATTATTGAACCATCAATAATAAAGCCAGTAAGTCATCTTTATGTTTGTCTTCAATGGATCCTGTGTACAATCATTGCTCTATCCAGGGTAAACTATAGCCAACAGATATTTGCTCAGTCATCTGACATTCACATCCAAGCACCAAATAATGCAGTGTTTCTCACCTGAATTTATGAATCAATTACTTTACCTAATTACTTAATGGAAAACAATAGATGATCAACACCTGCTCAATTAACCAGCATACACACTTTTTGAAACAAGTTAATGGCCAAATTGTCAGGAGTAGTTTTAGTCATTACCTCATACTCACCCCCTCTCCCAATCTTAATCCTTTTTATTTTAGAGTCAGAAATGCAGACAGTAGCTCCAAATCACTCCCATATACACAAGCCACTTGTCATTGTAATGCTGAAGGATAGCTGTACTGTTGTCATCCATTGACTGGAATAGAACCAATTCAGTTGTAGGGTTGAAGGATTTGCTATTATAATCAAACATATTACTCCCAGTTTTTTGCTCAGAAGTAGCGCAAAGTCATAGTTACATGTATAAACAAAAGTGTAAGTGAATATAGGTTTTTCCATTGTCTTTTAGTGAATGACTCAACCGTTTCTATGGAGATCACTGTTTTCCCACAAAATAGAATGTTTACTCCCAAACTTTGTCCAAGCAGTTATTCACACCTGTTGAATTGTTCATCTCACGTACATTACGAGGTGAATATCCTTGACCTCCTGTATGAATTTCAGTTAAAGTATTTTTCAAAGTTTCCATTTAGAAATTCCCAATGTCTGATTTATGTATTTTATTGTCAGACAAAAATAAGACTCTTTGGACATATCCAGTAAATATAAATGTTTCAGAAAATATAGTGTTTTATAAGTTAGTGTGAGTGTATTAGCAAATTAAGTATTTGGATTCGAATGGAATCTAGTAGAAAAATGCTATAAATTATGGTTCTTTGTGCACATTTTTGATGGAATTACTATCATGGATACAATAAAATCAGCTGGTGTGTACACATACTCAAACTATTTACACTTAAGTTGCCAATTTTTTTATACATGTATATCTATGTACCAATGAACAGTTTTCTGCCCCAAAAATAAATGATAAATATGTAATAACTATTTTAATTTTTTCTCATAATATATGCATCAAGTTGGTAACTGTGTCATTGAAGTCCATTGTTTTGTGAAGATACACATGCAGTATATTCTTCAGTTAACTGACTTATTCGGATATTGCATGATACGGTACATAGCATGTTGGCACTTTGTGGACCCCAACCATCGAGTTATAGTAGGGTTTCAGCAGTCAGGGATAGACAGATTTTAGCTTTGTGCAACTAAGTTTCTCAGAGGTTGCACAAGACCAGACTACCTGATTCTGACTACTGGCAGTTTGTGAAGAGTCTGTTTGTTTTGATATAAGGTCAATAATACTGCTCTGAATTGTTTTTTTCATCCACTAAAACTGAGAATAGTTTACTGTGTGTGTCTGTGCCTGATAATTACACACATGGTGAACAACACATGATAAGTTTAAACAAACACTAACAACCATCTAATCTAGGCCAGTGTGGTACTTTTTAGTGTAATTCTGTGAGATTAAATAAAAGAGGGATGACTTAGGTGGGATATGTTAATCAAATTGAATAAAATCAGATTTCCAAGTGGAATTTACATTGTACCAGGGATGTGACTGGGATGAACTGGAGCTCAAACTAACAAAGCCTGTTTGACTTTTTTTTGCTACCCAAGGGTCATCAATCCACTTCGTTCCACCAGATCAATGTGTAATGGAATGGATAACAACCCTTGACTAGCAAAGATGTGTTTGACTGTGCATGCATTATTGGTTATGTGTTTTCTGTTTTCAAGTAGCAATGGATTATGTGACTTTAATGAATCTCAACCAGATATTACAGAGTGTATCATATTATGTATTCACCAACATGTCTTATTATTATAGCTCTGATTTTCATGAAGGATTAGCATTTTATGAATGAGTTCATATTAGGCATAAAATTATGCCTTAAATAAAGTTTAGTGATATGACCATTGTTTCATTCATGTTACAGGTACTCAGTGATAGATTCGCTTGAGGAATTTACATTACATGATAATCGGCATGCAATATGAACAAGGTGCACTATGCACTGAAAAAGCCATTTACTTACTTACCTCTTAGCTAATTGTTTACCAACTGGATTTTGAATTGTAGAAATATACGTCGTTCAAGTTATTTGTTTCACTTTGAAAGTAAGTTGTAATGGCTGTTAATCAAGGTTTGTTTTCCTTCCTTTACAAAATGTTGCACGGCTAAACAAATTCTGTACTTATGCCAGACCTCTTTTTCAATATATGGTATTTTTTTATTTCTCCTATCAGTAAGTTCAGATTACACAAAACAAAATACAAATAAAGAAAAATGTATTTTTATTTCATATTAAAAGATATGTTGATACTATTGCTTGCAGTTTAACCAAGTTCCTCTTCATTTAATTATTGATTTAAACTTTTGTGTAATGCAAGTTACATCCAAAAAGCTGAATTATAGTATAAAATTGGAACTATGAATATTTTGCAGCAACCAGATAACAC
The DNA here is from genome assembly GCA_029931535.1 of Margaritifera margaritifera. Lineage (NCBI taxonomy): Eukaryota > Metazoa > Mollusca > Bivalvia > Unionida > Margaritiferidae > Margaritifera > Margaritifera margaritifera. The sequence continues at coordinate 2,364,913 of JAQPZY010001370.1, read as the reverse complement.
TGTTGGGCAGCCAGGCTTCCAAGTACAGTTTCCCACTTGGCAACCAATGTTTTTTGAAAAAAGTACAGCTTCATATATATATATATATTTCACACGCTACATGCGACCATGCAAGTGCAAGTTGCTAGCTATGGTTAAAGAGTCAAAACAAATCCAGAGAATTTTTACCAATGAAAATCTTTTGATCCCACTCAAAAACCATTTTGATGCGCTGTATGTGGTTCTGTAAAACTGCTTATTTGTGCATGATAATATGTATTTCAATAACAATAATCAATCACAAAAGATACCATGCACTGGAACAACCAGTTTTTAGCTCACCTAGCCAGAATTTGACCACATCGCAATGAAAATATCTTGGCATATAACACTTTCTAATTTGTCGAATGATGCCAATGACTGACAGCTTTACAGAATTTGACCAAATATGACAGCATCCTGGTATGAAAGTCTTTCGAATTTGTTAAAATGATGCCGATCCACCATCAAATATTGCCACCATTATTAAGGATAGAATACCTTTAAACGACTTCCCAAAAACTGCTAAACAGAATTTGATAAAAATTTGACTGAAAGCATCCTGGCATGAAAGTCTTTCAAATTTGTTCAAATCATGCCAATCCACCATCATATGTGGCCACCATTTCTGAAAGGTTATAAAACTTTAAACGACTACTTCTCAGAAATTGCTTAGCAGAAATTGACCAAATTCAACAGTATTCTGATAATATGGGCTTTATAATTTATATAAATGATGTCAACTTGCCATCAAGTATAGCCCTGTTTCTAAAAATTGTCAATCCTTTAAATGATTTATTTTCTAAAATTACTTCACAGAATTTGACCAAATTTTACTGAAACCTGTCTGGCATGAAGGACTTTTAAGTGTATACATATTTTGCCAATTTGCTGTCAAATATGGCTGCTGTTACTAAAAATAACAAAACTTTAACATTGTATACAACACCACTTAACAGACTTGGATAAAATTTCACAGAAAGTGTCCTAACTTGAAAGCCTTTTAGACTTGTACAAATGATTCTGTTGTGCCATCAAATACAGCTGACACTTGTAAAAGTAGAAAAGCATTTACACAACCTTATCTCAAAAACTGCTGAGAACTAAATTTAACCAACTTTGACATAAAGCATCCTGGCATAGGGGCCTCGACAAATGATGATGATGTGCCATCAGATATGGATGAAAACACAAAAACTAGAGAAACCTTGAAACAAATTGTTTGGATATCGTCTGCAATCAATAGTGTTGACGAAATTTGAACAGAAAGCATCATGCTGACCCAGATTTCTTGACCAGCTGTTCTTGCATTTGTCTGTTAGGTAGATGTCAGCCAGGTGAGTGATCTCAGTCCCACTTGGGCCTCATTTTTATTATATGGGTGTTATGAAAACTTGAAATCTGAGGTTATGCAATAGAAACACTTGTTATCTAGCTTGTTATATTATTTAGATGTCATACATTGGGAGATTTAGTAATATTCAGGTCTTTAGTAGAACAGCTTGTTTAAAATGGATGGTAAATAGGTTTTTTTAATGTTTTATTGTTATATATTTAACTTATTATTATTATGTTTATTATGATTATTATTAATTAACTCTTATTCAGCTCATTCGTTCATTTTCTAGATAATTGTATGTCTTTTACATATCTTTTTTCAAAACAGGAGAAAGACAGAACCAAACTGCATGGAGTAGAGAAGGTAAAGAGCGCAAAAGACAGAGAAATAAACCTCAGGTGTCAGTTGAGGATTTTCTGGTTGTATTGTCTATACCAACAGTTAACAAGACAGCAAAAGAGAAGATAAATCCATCCGACTATGATTTACCAATTTGTAGTGGACGTAAAAAGTATCCAACCAGTTTCTCCAAACTACGAGAAATTTACAGGATGATTGAGAGAAATGTACCTATATTGAGAGAAGCACAGTCAAGGAATTTGAAGTTGGACTTTTGGTAAGCCAACTAAGTAACAACATGCCAGTAACCTTGAGTAGCATGCTGTAAATACTGGGAGATTGACAGAGTCTAATTATTTTCTTCATCAGCAGTCTATGTTTTTGCATTTAATTTATTTTATGTCCATTGTATAAAACACTCTTGTTGGCATTATGTGGTCTTGGAGATGGACAAAAGCGGAAAACCCAAAGGTGACAACTGATCTTAGATGGGTGACCATGTACCTTGCACATGTAGGAAACATGGGTATAAAACCCCAAAAGAACAGAGGGATGAATTGAGAGAGCTACTGTGGGGATGTCCATGCTCTAAAACTTCTCAGTGTCAGCTTGTGGTAAAATCGAATCATGTGTATCATGTCTACTGTGAAAGCATTGATGTACATGCTTAAGACTGCTGGAGTACTTGCCTAAACATTGCTATGGGTTTTAAGTTAGTTTGTATGAAGTATAGATGTGTTTATGCTATATACCCTAAGTTAGTTTGTATGAAGTATAAATGTGTTTATGCCATATACCCTAAGTTAGTTTGTATGAAGTGTAGATGTGTTTATGCTATATACCCTAAGTTAGTTTGTATGAAGTATAGATGTGTTTATGCTATATACCCTAAGTTAGTTTGTATGAAGTATAAATGTGTTTATGCCATATACCCTAAGTTAGTTTGTATGAAGTATAGATGTGTTTATGCTATATACCCTAAGTTAGTTTGTATGAAGTATAGATGTGTTTATGCCATATACCCTAAGTTAGTTTGTATGAAGTATAGATGTGTTTATGCTATATACCCTTAATGTCATTGTTGATCATCAGACTCCTGAGCATTGTTGATCATCAGACTCCTGAGCATTGTTGAGTCAGCTTAAACCTGGTGCTAAAAGTTTTGTTTTTCTTGCATTATCTCCAGCTTTATGCATGCCTTTGTGGAACTTGGTCAGTGTGTTCCTTGCATCAACTTGAAGCACTTTAGGGGAAAGTAGGTCAGTGATCTACTTTTAAAATACTTGTAACTTCATTGTTTACAGTTTAACCTCCAGTGTAAAAGTTCTAGTTTTCTGGCAACTTCAGTTGTGGGCATGGTATCATATAACAATGTTCCCAGCACCATTTAGAACCTGTTGAGGGTAAAGTAGGTCACAGCACACACGCAAACACATATAACCTCACGTGCATTAAAGTATGGACAGTATCACATGATCCCTGTGTTTTAGCTCTACTGGTCATAGACCAGAATAGCTTATGTGATGGTCTGTTGTCCGTCTGTCTGTTAACACAAGTTTGTTATCACTGCTCCTACTAAACTACGTGGAGGATTGCTGTGAAACTTCCTAAATGAAAATGGTGCTGCTTGGACATCTTGCAAATCTTGTTATCGCTACTACTCCTGAATGGATGGTCATATCAGCATGAGGTTTTCACGAAAAGACTTCTTATGATGTCTAGTTGGTCCTAAATGAAAATGGTGCCGATCTGATGTCCAATATGGCTGCTACAGTGGCCATCTTGAAAATCTTATCGCTTCTTCTACATGGATGGTTATTTCAATATGGAGTTTTCACTAAACAACTTCTTATGATGTCTACTTGGTCCTAAGTAAGAATGGTGCCAATCTGACAGCCAATATGGCTGCCACATCAGTCCTCTTGCAAATTTGTTATCACAACTCCTGAACAGAAAGTTACATTGACGTGGGGTTTTCACCAAAATACTTCCTATGATGTCCAGTTGGTCTTAAATGAAAATAGTGCCGATCTGACATCCTATATGGCTGCTACACAGCAGATATCTTGAAAATCTTGTTATCGCTACTCCTCCTGAATGGATGTTCGTATCAACATGATGTTTTGACTGAAAGACTTCTTATGATGCCTGGTTGTTCCTAAATGAAAATGGTGCCAATCTGATGTCCAATATGGCTGCTACAGTGGCCATCTTGAAAATCTTATCGCTTCCTCTACATGGATGGTCATTTCAATATGGAGTTTTCACTAAACAACTTCTTATGATGTCTACTTGGTCCTAAGTAAGAATGGTGCCAATCTGACAGCCAATATGGCTGCCACATCAGTCCTCTTGCAAATTTTGTTATCACAACTCCTGAACAGAAAGTTACATTGACGTGGGGTTTTCACCAAAATACTTCCTATGATGTCCAGTTGGTCTTAAATGAAAATAGTGCCGATCTGACATCCTATATGGCTGCTACACAGCAGACATCTTGAAAATCTTGTTATCGCTGCTCCTCCTGAATGGATGTTCGTATCAACATGACGTTTTGACTGAAAGACTTCTTATGATACCTAGTTGTTCCTAAATGAAAATGGTGCCAATCTGATGTCCAATATGGCTGCTACAGTGGCCATCTTTAAAATCTTTTTATCGCTACTCCTTCTACATGGATGGTCATATCAACATGGAGTTTTCACTAAAAGACTTCTTATGATGTCTACTTGGTCCTAAGTAAAAATGGTACCAATCTGACAGTCAATATGGCTGCCACAGCAGTCATCTTGCAAATCTTGTATCACAACTCCTGAACAGAGAGTCATATTGATGTGGGGTTTTCACCAAAATACTTCCTATGATGTCCAGTTGGTTTTAAATGAAAATAGTGCTGATGTGGCATCCAGTATGGCTGCTGCACAGCAGGCATTTTGAAAATCTTGTTATCACTACTCCTCCTGAATGGATGTTCGTATCAACAAGAGGTTTTGACTAAAAGACTTCTTATGATGTCTAGTTGGCCCTTAATGAAAATGGTGCCAATCTGACGTCCAATATGGCCGCTACACCTCCTGAACAGAAAGTCATATTGACATGGGGTTTTCACCAAAAGACTTTTTATGATGTCTAGTTGGTCCTAAATGAAAATGGTGCTGCTTGGACATCTTGCAAATCTTGTTATCGCTACTACTCCTGAATGGATGGTCATATCAGCATGAGGTTTTCACGAAAAGACTTCTTATGATGTCTAGTTGGTCCAAAATGAAAATGGTGCCGATCTGATGTCCAATATGGCTGCTACAGTGGCCATCTTGAAAATCTTATCACTTCTTCTACATGGATGGTCATTTCAATATGGAGTTTTCACTAAACGACTTCTTATGATGTCTACTTGGTCCTAAGTAAGAATGGTGCCAATCTGACAGCCAATATGGCTGCCACATCAGTCCTCTTGCAAATTTTGTTATCACAACTCCTGAACAGAAAGTTACATTGATGTGGGGTTTTCACCAAAATACTTCCTATGATGTCCAGTTGGTCTTAAATGAAAATAGTGCCGATCTGACATCCTATATGGCTGCTACACAGCAGACATCTTGAAAATCTTGTTATCGCTACTCCTCCTGAATGGATGTTCATATCAACATGATGTTTTGATAGAAAGACTTCTTATGATGCCTGGTTGTTCCTAAATGAAAATGGTGCCAATCTGATGTCCAATATGGCTGCTACAGTGGCCATCTTTAAAATCTTGTTATCGCTACTCCTTCTACATGGATGGTCATATCAACATGGAGTTTTCACTAAAAGACTTCTTATGATGTCTACTTGGTCCTAAGTAAAAATGGTACCAATCTGACAGTCAATATGGTTGCCACAGCAGTCATCTTGCAAATCTTGTTATCACAACTCCTGAACAGAGAGTCATATTGATGTGGGGTTTTCACCAAAATACTTCCTATGACGTCCAGTTGGTTTTGAATGAAAATAGTGCTGATGTGACATCCAGTATGGCTGCTGCACAGCAGGCATTTTGAAAATCTTGTTATCACTACTCCTCCTGAATGGATGTTCGTATCAACAAAAGGTTTTGACTAAAAGACTTCTTATGATGTCTAGTTGGCCCTTAATGAAAATGGTGCCGAACTGACGTCAAATATGGCCGCTACTCCTCCTGAACAGAAAGTCATATTGACATGGGGTTTTCACCAAAAGACTTTTTATGATGTCTAGTTGGTCCTAAATGAAAATGGTGCCAGTCTGAGGTCCCATATGACCGCTACAGTGTTCATCTTGAAAATCTTGTTATCACTACTCCTCCCGAATGGAAAGTCATATTGACATGGTGTTTTCACCAGGAGACTTCTTATGATGTCTAGTTAGTCCTAAATGAAAATGGTGCTGATCTGATGTCTGATATGGCTGCCACAGTGGCCAGCTTGAAAATCTTGTTATCACTACTTCTCCTGAAGGAATGGTCATATCAGCATGGGGTTTTCACTAAAAGATTTTTTATAATGTTTTGTTGAACCTAAATTAAAGTGGTGCTGATTTGACATCCAATATGTGGCCATCTTGAAAATCTTTCTTTTGCTACTCCTCAGAAATGGAAACTCATTTTGACATGGGGTTTTCATCAGAAGAGTTCTTATTGGGTCTCTACTCCTCACAAATGGATAGCTATATCAACATGGGGTTTTCACCAGTAGACTTCTTATGATACCCAGTTGGTTCTAAATGAAAATGGTGCCAATTGTACATCCAATATGGCTGCCACAATGTCTGTCTTGAAGATCTTGTTGTCACTACTCCCTCTTAATGGGGTTTTCACCAGAAGACTTCTAATGGTGTCTACTTTGTCCTAAATGAAAATGGTGCCAATTTTACATCCAGTATGTCCACCACAGCAGCTAATTTGAAAATCTTGTTTTCTCTGAACAATATCAGAGATGGTTTCAACAATTGACACTTAAAAGGAAGAAGTGGTCTTATCTTGAATTTCTGGATATTCTTTTCGTCCAGTTGAGCACCAGTCCCTTCGAGGGATTCTTGTTTTTTTTAGTGTAGGGATATTGATTGCAGCATAAGACAAATGCTAAGGCCAGCAGTCAAACCTGATTGTTTCTCTCTGTCAATTCTTGTTAATGCATGTTCCAACTATAAAGTAAAATGTCCTTTTATGAAAATGTTGGATGGTATCATTACTATTTCAGTACTATCTTAAGTTTGTTTTTCTGTTCTCAGCTTAAGTTAAATATCTTGGCATTCATGGATCATGACTTGATGTTTAACTCCTGTCTACAACAAAAGCAGCAGCAACAATAACAAGAACTGCCATTTACTAAAATTATTATTGTTGTTTTTTGTTGTTGTTATTATTATTACTATTATTATTGTTGTTGTTGTTGTTGTTGTTGCTGCTGCTTTTGTAGTGGTGGCTATTTATATTCTTATTTTTATTATTATCATTTTATATGCTGTAATTAGTAATTACTCTTAGTGTAAATATTATCATAACATATCATGTATTTACAAATAGATGCATTATTTTTTAGACAAGTTATTTCAGAAATATCGTTATTAGATAAAATGTGTAAAAAGGACTGTAATCACATCTAATTATTATTTACATCTCTTCATGGTATAAAGTGCAATCTTTAAGAATTACTGTATATGTTTTACATAGAAAAGGCAAACCAGTCGTCAAAATAAGGTGCTTAGTTATCATTATTATCTTAATTTATTATATATTAATTATATATTTTGACACAAAAGGTCGAGCAGAAGAAAAGTTGCTGGAAATTAATCTGTCCAACAGAGTGAATGACCTTATCAGCATTGGCTACATAACATGAACAATTTGAAATCTTAATAACTTCAAACTTTTCATTTGATTTTCATGAAATGTTAACTTCAATGTGTTAAGTCAGTCACCATGATTTTTTAACAATAAACTTCAGATTCTAAATAAATTGCTGTGCTAATTGATGTGTGGAGAATTCTCTCAAATCCAAGAGGTCAATTGTCTATTGCAACACAATGGTCCTTTACATGAATTTTCAAATAATTGAGTCATGGACTATTTTCTAAGGAGATACTAATTGCATGTGCAACATGTTGTTTTTGTTTTTCTTGCTATATTTCAATGAAATATAATCATGAATATAATATGAATGTATAAATCTTCTGTATTGACGATTATGCACAAAATTCGTCTTGCAATCATGAATTATTTGTATTTCCTGCTTGTTCAAATATATTTTGGCAATATAACTATAAGATTTAATTTACTGACATGAATATTTCTTTGCTTGATTTTGCATTACTAGAATAAGACCAGTTAGTAAATTTATTGTGTGTCTCATCTTTCAAAACTGTAGAGGTACAAGCAGGGTTTATACCAAGTCTGGAAAGTCTGGAAAAGTATGGGGAAAAAGAGTGCTTTTTCCAGACCTGGAAAAAGTATGGAAAATAAAGATTTTTCCCTAAAGGTGTGGAAAAAGTTTGGAATTTCACGTTACTGTTTTATTTTTGTTGTTGCTTGAACACATTCATGTGTTGCACTGATGTTTATCTTAGCGGGGTTGGATGGGGCATTGTCTGCTGCACACCAGTTCAGTGCAGTTGGCGAGACACACTTGATCTATCACCCACTCGTGATTGGTGGATACTATTTTAGACAATGCAGATTCCACATGCTCATTTATAGTGACACAGACTTTAAATACATGTGCCAGAGGGGTTTGGAAAAATTTGCAGACAGTCTGGAAAAGGTCTGGAATCATTTTTACCAACAGCTGTATGAACCCTGTACAAGTTGACTGAAGAATACCACTTTCTTAAATCATTAATACTTTTCTGCTGTTAGGCAAAAAAGAAATATGTGTGTTTCCTATTGCACTGGTTTTAAAATTAGGGTAGGCAGGTAAGTATTTTTTTAATTTTATTTTTTTATTTTTTTTTAAACATTATATATAAATCAAATAATAATTAAAGCGCTTCAAAGTACCAGACAAAATCGGCTCAAATAGATGCAAAAATCAATTTCAGCAATGTGATTTTGTTTATAATAAAAAAAATTTTTTTTTTTTTTTTTTTTAAAACATTTTATATAAATTTATTAATATTTCAAGCGCTTCAAAGTACTGGTCAAATCAATTTCGCCAATGTGATTTTTTTAAAACATTATATATAAATCAAATAAAATTTCAAGGGCTTCAAAGTACTGGGCAAAACTGGCTCAGTTAGATGCACAAATCAATTTCGGCAATGGATTTACAACCGCTGAAGCCAAACCTCTTCACCTGCAGTTCAGATCTGATTTTGATTTTGTGGGGTTTAACGCCATATATCAGCTCGTGATAGGCTATATGAGGTGGCTAGTATATTTGGCAGAGAAAGAATCCGGGAAGACCCCAGAAAGAACTACCAATCCACGGGAAGCTATTGACAAGCTTTCTCACATGCCCATGTTGGTCAAGCTGAGACATGAACTCAAGCCGACTGAGATGAGATCTGTGAGTGATCTGTAAGGGTGAGCACCTTAGACTATTCGACGACCCGGGGATCCCACCTCTAGTTTAGAGTAGGTAAACAAGTTATACCAGGGATAACTGTTTAAAGCCATTAAAAATATGAAGATACATAATAGTAGCGATCAGCGCAATCAGAGATAGATTTTATAACCTTGGCAAACACATGGCTTAGTAATTTCGGGTAATATACAAATTACAAGGCATTATCGATAGATCTGACATGTTCAGCTTATGCATAATACATACAGTACAAGTTAAACAAGAAAAAAAAATGTGAAGTAGAAATTGCACTAATTTGAAGCTAAACCTAAACCATGAACAAAAACTAGACGTCATATATTGTACAGTATTGTACAATCATGTCCACCACAGATACTCATTTCACAGCTATGTTTGCACAAGTTTGCAAAAGTTCACATTTCCATTCAATTTAAAAAGACGATATGATGGATGTCCAGAAGAAACTCACTGCTACTGCAATATGGAAAAAACTTTCCCATTGGCACTTGCTAACTGGCCCCACCCTTTTTTCTGTGATGTGTACATGTATATTTTCAAGCATTTAACCTTGGAATATTACTGCTTTTCAATTCGTTTTTGGAGTTCACAGTTTGTTCATGTGACTTTAAACAAAGTTTTGGTTCACAAAGATTCAATGCTGTTTTGGTAATTATGGACATAATTTCAGTAATTTCATGTTGTTGGCTGAATTGCTAAACGTGTCTAAATACACATTTTGAAAATGGTCTTTGGTGACAAAATGTTTCATTTGTATTCATGCCAATTTCTTACAAAGGAAATTGGGTTAACATGTAACAAGCTAGAAACTAACTAATAATAAACAATATTTGCTTGATATTTGGGAAGTTTTGCAGTATTTGTCATGTGGCAGCAATTTGTCATTTGGTAGCAAACTTGCCCGGTGACCAAAATAGCAATCATAAGTATATTTGTTTGAGTTGTTGGCAAAAGAATAGAGCAGCGTGTGCTTGGTAGAGTCTACATATAAACAGTAGGTCTACAGTGAAGGGAAACGTGTCCAGTTCTTACGAAAATGTGTGGTATGGACATGTATATTTGGTGCAAAAGTACTACACAGAGGCTGGACTGGAGGTTGTATTTTGAACAGCACTATGTATTTCATTGTGTGGGAACATTTGAATGACCAAAAACAAAGCATTTCTTGCATTCTTTATTTTAATAACTGAATAAATAGTACATACAATCCTGTTACTCGTCGCTTCAATATTTTCTCATATGAACCCAATAATTTTGTGATACAACTAAACATTTTCATGGGATTCTTTGTTCAGAAATGTATTTTTCTTCTCTCACAATTCATGCATGTCAGCATCTTCATTTGGGGGAGTCTTTGAATATTAAATGGCATTGTGTACAACTGACAGAGCTTTCAGCTCTGTCTGTTATAGTTCAGCCAATTTGTAAGTTCCACACTATGTTGTGGATATCCACTACTACATAATTATATTGCTGTGACTTTCAAACTGGGGCAGTAAAACTTGATCCATCAGCTACGAGCCATGACCTCGACATCCACGATGACCACTATATCTAATCTATGATGGACAATAGCATGCACAGATTAATTTTCACCATGAAAACATGGATTTTCCATAATCTACAATGCATGTACTGTAGCTTCTAATGATGGGGTGGGTCTCTAAAGGTGGGACTATGAAAACCAGCTCAAAATGGCTGATATTTACTGTAGGCATCGAAATGCGTTTCTTTGCAAATGGTGCAGTAGCAACCAAATGCACTTGTATGTGAATAGGACTGAGGCACCGAAAGGCGCTTCCATTTGAATTCAACAGAAAGGCATCCAAATGCACTTATGCGAGGCAAAGTGTTAAACAGTTCTTCGAGTTTTTGATAATTTAAATAGTACACATAACTTGGCATTCATTTGTTTTTAGCCACTGAATGTTATATTTTAAGATGTTTTCAAACAGATAAAAAAAGTAATTATTTTTTGCCATCTGAAAATGGCACAATGGTCATTCAGGACCAGTTGGATATTATAATTAGTCATTATGACTTTCCATTTAGGAGAAATAGCAATAATAAGATTTTTAAATGACTGCAATGGTGGCCATACTGGATGTCAGACCGACACCATTTTCATTTAGGACCAAGTAGACATCACAAGAAGTCTTCTGGTGAAAACACAATGTTGACTGATTTTCCATCAAGAAGGAGTAGCGATAAGGTTTTCAAGATGGCTGCTGTAACAGTCATATTGGATATCAAATCAGCACAATTTTTATTCAAGACAAACTAGAAACTACAAGATGTCTTGGGTAAAAACCTCATGCTGATCTTAGTTTCAGTTTTGGAGGAAAAATGATAAGATTTTTAAGATGGCTGCTGTGGTGACCATATTGGATGTCAGATAGGCATTTAGGCCCAACTTGACATCATAAGTAGTTTTTTAATGAAAACCTGATATGACCATCTATTCCAGTGGAGTAGCCATTATAAGATTTTCAAAATGGCTGCCATGGTGGCCATACCAAACATCAGATCAGCACCATTTTCATTTAGGACCAACCAAACATTATAAGAAGTCTTTTTTTAGTGAAAACTCCATGTTGATATGCCCATTCATCCAGGAGGAGGAGCGACAACAAGATTTTCAAGATGGCTGGGTGTTGGCCATATTAGATGTCTGAGCAGCACCATCCTCATTTAGGAGCAACTAAACCTTGGGATGAATGTGTGTTTGTGAAGTTTCATGGCAATTCTCCAAGTAGTTTGGGAGAAGTGGCAATAACAAGCTTGTGGTAACGGACGGTCATACATCAGATGACAGACAATAGGCCATTCCATTTGCTCTTCTGGTCGATGACCAGTAGAACTAATGTCCTTGTGTCAGTTATATATCTGGACAATACAAAAGTCTTTTGTGTATTCAATATGTTTTTATTAGAAAAGGTTGATCTGCTTCCATGTACGACTTATTTGCAGTTATTGCCAATGTCAAAAATATATGTGCATTCCTAATACACTTTAAACATTGTAGTCTAACAACTTTACATCACGATTAGTAAAAAGTTTATAGAAATTTTACTTTTTGATTTTATTTAAAGAAATCCTAATTTAGGCACTGACCTGATGAGAGGCACATCTTTAAACTTCTCTTGAACAGCAAAATGTATCCCATTGTTTCAAAGGAAAAGTAATCTAATGATATATGGGCAGTTACATTCCAAATGACAACCACTGCTATTCAAAATAAATAAAAAGAATAGAAAAGAAAAGTTTACACTTAAATGCAAACCATGTGCTTCATGTCCTTCAGAAGTAATGGCAATACATTGTGTCAACAACAGTACATGTTCAGGAGGTTTTGTATTATGCAACTTTGAACCAGCTAGATTCTGAGGGCTGTGCCATTTAAACATACATGGTACCCAGGGAAGGCAGTATTCTGAACATATATGGCAGGGTACTCAATTACTCGAAGAGTTCACAAGAAAATGAAAGTGCCTTCCCTGCGTCCCGTGGATGTTTTACTGTCAAAGAGAAGCTTGATGTCCTAAACAGGATCAAGTCCAGCATTAAACACAATTAACTGCAGATTTAGGTGTTTACAAGTCGACCATCCGAGGATGGAAAAGGGAAGAAACCAAACTAAGAGAAATGGTGATGGATATGAAAGTGAAAGACTGAAGAGAGAAAGAGAGACTAGAAATAGACACAACCTGATGCAGCCCTGTATGAGCGGTTTGTTCATACAAGGGCTGAAGGAGTGCCTACATCGGGACCTACTGTAAAGGCACAAGAGGACAAATTTCACAATTAGTTACGTAGGCCAGATTAAAGTTTAAAAGCTAGCACTGGATAGCTAGACCATTATAAGAAGCAACATGGAATTTGCCAAGTGACAGTTTGGGGAGAATACGCTCTTCAGATTCTAAAGCCACTATGACCTATCTGTAAGAATTGAGTGAATTAATAGAGGAATGTGGATATTCCCTGAAGCAGGTTTATTTAAACTGATGAAACCAGATTTTATTTCAAAATGATGCCCAGCACCACCCTGGCTGTGAGAACAGATGAACATAAACACAAAGGGTTTAAGACAATGAAGGCTGGGGTAACTTTTCTATTTTGTGTGAATAAAATGGAAAGTCACAAACTTACACCACTCTGTACTGGAAATTAATGTCATCAAGGTGCTTTCATCACATAAGCATGAAGTCCCTACCTTTTTCATATGACGCAACAAAAAATGCTTGGATGACAGCAACTTTGGTTGAAAACTGGTTTCAAAATGAATTTGTACAAGCAGTTCAATTCCTCCTGAGAAATGTCAAGATGGAGTCGAAGGCATTGCTATTGCTGGACAACTGCCCTATCCACCCTCCCATAGACGGCCTGGTTAGTAGGGATGGGAAGATAAAAGTCAGCTTCCTCAATCAGTTTTTCAAAACACAAAGTATTCCAATTCATAACAGAAAATTCGAGCGATATGAAATTTATACAGAGACTGTTTAATGACCTTGGGACTTTCACATTGAACCGAAAATGTTCTTCATCTTCCTTGCACAATTCTTGTATTATTTGTTTGCACTGAATTCAGGCACATTATGATCTATGACAAAATGACTAAATATTATACTTCCGTGTGCATATTTTTTATGGAATTATTATGGATTCATTCTTATGAATGCAGTGAGACCAGTTGGTGAGTACGCTTGCTTATATTTTAACTATTCATGCTAGAGACATGTACATGTATGTACCAATTCATGCTATAGACATGCACATGTACCAATTCATGATTCAATGAATAAACTGAAATATTAAATATGCAATCTCCATGTTTTCACTATTTCCTGTTTAATATGCATTGATTTAAGATGGTAACTGCGACAATGAAGCACATAGTTTTGCACCCACTTCCCCCTTTTTGTAGAGCCTAGGGAATAAGCATGCATCATTTTCTTCAGCTAACTTACTTATTTGGCTATTGTATGTCATGGTAATAGCATGATTGCACTTTGTGAACCCAAACCATCGTGCTATAGTGGGTTTTGCTGTATTGTATGTTTAGCTGATAAGGAACTCAATAGTTCATGATATTCTATTTTCTTTGATGCTGAGACAACATGGACATGCTCATTTAGCCTCTGATTTTTTGCTATTTGTTCCCTTATTTATTTGTATTCCCATGGTTTAACTTTATATATATTTTTTTCCAATCATGACTAATTTCATATTATGGCAACCACTCACAACCTATTAACTCCCTCTCTCCCTCTCTCTCTCTCTCTCTCTCTCTCGTACAATTAACTAGCTGCTGTTGTTCTGCACTCGAGTTTATCTAGTGACTAGCAAGCATGGATTTCACCAACTTTTGCATGTAACAATTTTACCAACTTTTATTCCAGATATATAGGTTAACAATCAAAGAATCACATTTAATAGTCTTAAATATTTAATGATCAAGAAATTGCCTATGGTTCCGATAACTTATGACTAACAAATTAAACAACACCCCCCCCAAAAAAAAAAAAATATAAAAAATTGAAATTTTTGAAATTTAGATGCTTCACAGAATATGTGGTATTAATAAAGTTCGCGTGTCATCGACATTGCACTATTGATTTTAACTTTATTTGGAGAAAACAAAATATGCAACATATTAATGGCTACAGTTTCCATATCCTGACCTATATGTTAAATATAAGAACCAAGATCTGTTCTTTGCATTCTCTGTAATTACACAATCACAACATAATTTGGATATTTTTCAATGAAACTGTTTGAAAATGATCTCATCGGTGTCTTGTGTTACATCTTTTGTTCAAACAAAAAAATATTTTTTTTACACAATAGACACAAGGAACTATCTCCTTTCATACAGAAATAAATATCAGGTTTTTTATAATTATGTAACTTGGACCAGTTATAATCCCTTTTGAAAAGTTTAACAAGTGAGTCCGAGATGTAAAAAATTGTATGACCTCTAATTCTGTACCGTTTATTTATTCTTTATATTTGGAAAATATGTACTAAAAAAAACTCGGAATTTAAAAATTGATACATTTGATTCCGTTCTGATGTTTTGAATTCCCAAAGATAAATTCATGGAATTTGGGAAAAAACAAGAGTCTGTAAAGAAATTGGAGGATTTTTCAAAGATAAAACCATTTTAAAAAATCAATTAGTTCTCAAGACAACCCATCAAATTCATGGAGTTTTCAAGGTTGTACGAACAATGTGTAACAATGATCACACCTACCAAAGAAGCATATCTGCATTCATTCCCAGTAACTCACTATTAAAGTCATCAAAACCCTCCTATTTTGCGGATTTAATACATAAATTGGCGCAGGACTTGCCTGAAAATACAATAAACTACTGACAGTGGAAATAAAGGCTGCATTAATATTAATTTTATGAGGAAACATCAATAAATTGAACAAGCTTTTGGAAAGTAATTTTCCATAACAGGTTCTATACTGGACAACAAAACTGCAGGTTATGTTTTTAGACCTCAAGGCAATTGCACATTACACGTTCTGACCTTCAAAACAAGGACATAAAAGTATTTGATTTTCTCTGCATAACTTTCACTGAGCAGATAAATGCCATGACATGATTTTTAAGGCTAAATAAATGCCCAGGACACTGGTAAAAACAGCAAGGGTAATGTCCAAACTTTCTTCACATTTACAAGGGATATATTTTCAAGACTATTTCATGTGAAATACATACCTCGGCTTCTCTCCTCCGCCATCGACCTTGTCACTACCGTACTACACACACCGCTGCGGCAGCAATAGTAATTCCTTAAGGGAATAACCATCGCTGCAACAACACCATTTCTATTTAAATATTCTTAAAGATATACAAATAGAGCGCTATGGAGGATTTCAGACACTGCTCACAATATTACTGGAAAAGAAACAAAATACAAATTAGTACAGCAATATTGCATTGAGAACTATTTGAGAAGGAAAAATGAGAGAAAGACAAATTATATTGTAAAATTACAGACTATTTTGCCATAAGCCTGATTACAACCTGATTGCAGATGCCTCTGTGGCCGTGATAGTTCCTCAAGGGAATAACCATTGCTACAACTACACCTAATCCCATTTAAATACTCTCAAAGCACAATATTATACAATTATAGACTTTTATTTAGGTGAATATCAAGGTTTATGAACCAGTAAACATCATACTGACTGATGTGAAGTAGAGGTTAATACGATAGGTTTACTTGATCCTAAAACTTCATCTTCATCAAAACAAAGGTCTGCAATAATTTTTAATTACACGATATAGAGAAAAAATTTAGAAATCTGCTTTAGAATTCTAGAAATGCCATTTGAAGTGCATAGCACTAAGAACATAATATTATGACATCACATAAAAGCCAATGCTATCATGATCATGTTACAAGAATAACCGAGACCCCAAGTTGCTGAGTGGTCTAAGTTGCTTGCCTTTTACAGATCGCTGACATCTCACCTCTGTCTGTGTGGATTATAACCTTGGGCTTGGCCAACGTGGGTATGTGACAAAGCTTGCCAGTAGCTTCCCATGGGTCGGTTGCAAAAGGACAAAACCAGTGACTATCATAAATAATGCAATTGCACCAGCGTTGGACAAACAAGTAACGACTTGTGCCAAAATAACAAATTCTCAGTCCTGATTGATGATTCTCAAGACAAGGGAGGTGACAAGACTCACTATTTCGATCCTGGTGTATGACCATGCCATGAAGAAAGTTTGTCGTCTACCTTCAGGAAAACCAAGATTTGATGATTTAATTTGGGTGCCACTGCATGTTTGACACTCCCCCACAACAGTGCAGATGCAGAAAGATTTTCTGTGCTGAGAAAAATTCAACAAGATCTTTTGGAGAGGTTTAAACAACTCTAATGAGATCAACACAAATGACACTTGCACTGACTTCAAACCCACTTCTAAACTACTAAGAGCAGCAAAGACTGTCTCTATTCCACAATGCAATGGACATTAAAGACAGAAACTTGGTGTATTTTCTCATTTAATATCTGTGTGGTTGTGATTATTTGAGTGTGTGCGCATACATGTGTATGTGTGGTGTTGACATTTGACTATGGTAAGGTCTACCAACTATTATTTGTTTGTAAGTGTATTAAATGCTTTGAAGAAAACCGATGTTATTTTCTTTTATTCAAATTTGAATATCAGTCATTTTATACAGGCTCAGATAAAAAGATAGCTTATTCTCACAATGCTACATTTTTAGGATCACATGCACTGACTCCCTTTGGGGCATGAAAACACTTTCTGGGACTCTGGCAGGTATGTTTCCTAATTTAATTTGTATATGTCAAGAGATTTTTGCACAATCGTGCTAGCAAGGCCTTCACAACCCCACCCAGTCCCAAAATATAAATTCCAAAAAGCTCAAATATTTGTTTCAAAAGGTCTCATTTGTCTGCTAACGGGGTTTTTGGAATGGACAGACTGACATGGTACAGATGTATGGACATAGGGACAGTGAGGAACTAGATATGGAATCTGGTGGAAAGCCCATGTCAATGTGACTTTCTGTTGAGCAGAAAAAGCTTTAACAAGATTTTCAACATAGCAGCCATGCTGGCAATATTGGATGTCAGATTGGCACCATTTTCATTTATGTCCAACTAGATATCACGAGGAGTCTTTTGGTGAAACCCATGTCGATATGACAATCCACTGAGGTGTAGCAAGAAGAAGGTTTTCAATATAGACACACTGGCAAAATTTTCATTTAGGATCAACTAAACATCGTACATAGTCTAGCACTGAAAACCCCATGTTGATATGACTTTCCACTCAAGAGGAGTAGTGGTAACAAGATTTTCAATATGAATGCCATGGTTGCCATATTGAACATCAAATTGGCACCATTGTTATGGTAAAACCCCATCTCAATATGAATGTCTGTTCAAGAGGAGTAGCTATAACACAATTTCAAGATGGCTGTTATGGCTGCCATATTGGAGGTCATTTCAGCAGCACCATTTTTATTTAGGACCAACTAGGCATCATAAGAAGTCGGTTAGTGTGAAAACCCCATGTTGATATAGCCATACATTCCCATTCAGGATGAGTAGTGACAAGATTTTCAAGATGACCTCTTTAGCAACCATACTGGATGTCTGAACAGCACCATTTTCATTTATAAACCCGAGGTTGCAGGTCCTAAACCAACCCAGCCCATTCTGGATTCGTTGCTGTGGTCAGTATCTGGGCAAGGCACTTTAATCCCATCGTTCAGTAAATACGTAACCTTTTATTTGCTGATTTGCTCTTTAACACCAATGAAAGAAACGAACTGTTGAGATCTATATACAACATATATTTCAATAAATGATGGTCAAGAGATCCTAGGACTGTATCATGATCAAATAGAATACTAAATCTATTAAGTACAATTTTACTTCTCTAAAAGAACGTCTTGAATTAATGGAATTTTAAAATGATCAAACGTTGTATGGAATGGAAAAAGGGGAGAGGTATAAATAACAGATAAAATGTCCTATCTTATGCAAATAAGCCAGTGCAACTGATGATGATGATAATTGCTATCATCATCATCATCATCATCATCATGATACAGAACAACACTGAAAATAAAGAAGCAAATTCAGTGAAGTTTAGTCTTTTCATTAACATGGCGAGGCCATAAAGTTCACAATCATGTAATCTCATAGGACCTTAAAGACAGAGCTGCAAAGTTACTGGGCAGGCAAAAATATTTTTTTTATGACTGGCATCATGAATTAGGTCAACAAGTGTACTTTCACCTCTTTAATATATGTTGATCTCACTTGTTATCGAATCCAACTGAGATCTTGATGATATAAGCATATATGCAAAATGTGATAAAAATCAGATGAGAAATCTGACCTACAGATAGGTAATAAGATCAGCCAATCAGGTGCAAGATTACCCATTAGTGTGCATGATCTTGCTCATTACTAATTTTGTCTGAGTATCTTAATGATTTACAGCCATCATAGTGATAACAAGCTCAGCCAGTTTGATGCAATACTAATTTTTTAATATGCGAGGGTCTTGCTAAATATCTAATCCATCCAGATCTCAATATAAACCCATATTACAAGTCTGATCAAAATCAGATCAAAATGTGGCTTCCAGAGGGGTGGCACGCTCAGATAATCTAATGCAAGATCACATTAATATGCATGGATCTTGCTCATTATCAAACTTGTCCAAAATTTTAATGATGTAAGCACACATTCCACATTTATTAAAATCGTATCTGAAATACGGCCTCTAAGTGGTACAAGCTCAGCGACTCAGATGCAAGATCACTTAATTAAGATGCATGGATTTCACTCATTATCAAACTCCTGAGATCTTAATGTTACAAACCCATATTCCAAGTCTGATTTAAATTGGATCAAAAATATGGAATCCAGAATTGTAACAAGCAATTGTCGACAGACCATGATACATGATGCCTTGGGGCCAGGTGAGCTAAAAATAGAATATGTTGGGTATCAAGACCACTGATCATTCCAAAATTTTAATGGTGCAAGTGGTAAAATTATAGGTGGCAAATGGATTCGTTAAAAAGTTCTCCAGCTTACCTGTTCCTCTGCATTATACAAATTTATGCAAATATGTAGGTAAAAGGCATGCATATAGTCTTATAATCTACATCAACATTAACAGGTGAGATAAAGTGGTTGTGTGATCCATCAGTTTTGTCTATTTTTGTGGATTATTTCACCACTAGAAAATGATGACAAATGTTCATCCAAGAGATATCACTCACTGTGAAAAAAAATTATAAATGATATTTGTAAAAATATTCATGACATTTCCCTGACAATGTTTCTAAACATGATTGGACCAAAGTTTATGTTACAATGAAAATGTGATTCCCATCACTGAATTAAGGTCCAAACATTATGCAAAATATTTTTCTTACTACAGACATGTTGAGAAAAATCCAGAGTAAAGCTCATCTAAGTAAAACCACTAATCAAATTATTTCCAAATTAAAAGGGATTCTAACAATAATATAAGAAACTTTGCTGATAAATTAAAAATAATCCTTTCTACGCAAAATATTTCTGCAGATCAATAATTTAGTTTTAAGGTTTCTTAAATATAATATTGTGTAACCCTGAAATATTACAAAACTAATATGCTACCTTCAACTAGCGACATACACATTTTATATAGGTCTCTGTTTCGACTTATTATTCCAGGATGTTTATGCCAATATATTTTTAGAACTTCGTCTTTTTTATTATTTACAACATTAGGATATTCAAGATACACATTTTAAACAACAACAACAATAACAATAACTATCTACATCAGCAACAATAGAGCAATAAGGCCACCAAAATATAAACTCACTTGGTCACTGAAAGATAATACAGATAATTAACTAATTTAGGGTACATAACTTAAAGGGAAGAAACTGAAACTTCAGTGTAACTGTAATGGTTCTTGAATTTACCTCCCTTGGTAAATAGATGCTAGCAGTGTTGACTGGGAAATGTAGGGTAAGCGCCTTTAATATCTGCAAAATCTGGAACAGGAACTAACTTTTAATAATATGGGATGACAGATTGGCAAAATGGTTGGCAGTCCGTATTGACACTGTTGCAAGGATAAAGTCTAATTGCTTGAGTCGTACTATACTTAATGTAATGCCTTTTTCCTTACTGAAGTATATCCAAGCACAATCAAGTGGTTGAATTTTTCAAACTCTGTTGTGCACCATTTCAACTTGTTAAAGAGCGATGGTAGCCGAGGAATGCCGAAGTTGGCTCACATGCGGTTTTTTTTCTTTAACGAAATGAATATGGCTAATCACATTTGGCCCAATGTACTCAGACATATTCGTGTCGTTAACGAAAAGATACCATAAGTTAACCGACTTCGGCATTCCTCGTCACAGAGTTCGAAAAAGGCAACCACTTGATTGTGCTTGGATATACTTCAGTAAATTAAAAGACATTAGAGTAAGTGTATTACGACTAAAGCAATTAGACTTAAATCTGTTCAACCGTGTCTATATGGGCTGCCAACTATGTGAGGTATTCTTTAAAATTTGGCCTCTAGTTCTGAGGGCGACTGACCGGTGAACACACGTCACGGCACCGCTTATTCAAGCAGTAAGACTTTGACTCGTCCCTATCATAAATATCAGGGTCGACGGCTTACATTGTAGGACTATTAAAAACCCAGAGTACAATACGTAAAGAGTAGATTCCCCTTACTGGAACTCAGCGCCAGGTAAAATTGATTTAATCAACTGATCAATGAAAAAGTTGTATTCCATAACAATTTTTGCATCTAAACGATTGTACTGTACCTTTTTTTACTCGTTTAAATACTAAATTAAATGCCATTTGTTAATAAATATAGCGTTTTGTCATTTAACCCAATAATCACCTTCAAACTATAGTGGGAAACAAAAATCATTAACATTTTTAAAAAGGCTAAACATTTCAAATTAGATTTTCTCCCTTAAAATGAAAATATTTTAAGTAAGGAAATTATTTTTGAAAATGACTCCTCAATACCTTTAAAATGATATAGTTTATATATGTGTATTCTTTTTTGAAAAATTCATGTTCCATATCTAGTAAAATGAAGTAAAGACAGGAGCATACGTTTCCGCAAGAAAACTTATTGGTTGCGTTAGAAACACACACACATCACCTGGTTTAATTGGGCTGAGCCCGGTTGAAGGTATTTTACCTAAAAGGCACAATACAGCAAATTCATTAAAAAGATTGCACACAAGAAAGCATCAGAAACCAACTTGAAGTTGCAGCGGCGTTTTGAGACAAATGAGATTAGTTTCGGTTGAACCAACAATTGGAACATCCTAGGCCTTTCCAGTCGCATGCTAGAATAACCTGGTTCTCGAGGTTAAGCAACTAGCGTGAAAATTACTTTATTTAAAAGTACTACAGGGAACTAGTCTAGTGCTAGAAAAAGTTATTCGACTCGCGTTGGAAAGAGACGATGATGTTTCGAATGGTTAAACCTATGGCAATCGGAGCATCGCCAGCCTTTTCCCGTTGGTGGCTTGACAGAAAAGGTCGAGGTTGCTGCCAAATTCGCAAAAAAAAAAAAAAAATATGGATGGAAAACGCAAACGGCCGTTCTGCAATGAACGAGAAAATTAAGTAATTCGGCAGCTACAGGTATAATACCAAATTGAATATGCACAGAATCAATACGAAACAGTACCAATGGGATATTCAGAGTGTTAAATGTTTCAAAAAGAGTAAATGATCCGAGTTGCATGACTCGTTACAAGTCATGCCATACATGTTACGATAACACGCCATAATTAATAATAATAATTAATAATGTATC
Source organism: Margaritifera margaritifera (assembly GCA_029931535.1). Classification (NCBI taxonomy): domain Eukaryota; kingdom Metazoa; phylum Mollusca; class Bivalvia; order Unionida; family Margaritiferidae; genus Margaritifera; species Margaritifera margaritifera. The sequence goes on along the minus strand of JAQPZY010001370.1, from coordinate 2,342,290 downwards.
ATGATATGCATCAGGATACTTGTCTTCGATACAATATGTATCACGGTACACTGTGGTATCACGTACATCAATTAGAATCTAAAAGGGAGTCCCTGTTTGCAAAATACACATCGCTTATATCTTTGCCTAAAACTATTGTATGATAGGCTAAATTCCCAGAACAAACCGAAAGTAGGAGATTTTTTTTCTTCTATTCCTTCTGTCCGTCATTCAAATCATTACTGAACCCTGTTGAGATATACTAAATGATTTGAAAAACACTTATTACTGAGAGGAACTATTTTTAATATAACTACTCGACATATAAAGCACAGAACTGTGAAATTTAGTTACTTAAGTACAAGTCATGCAGGTCGGATAGGTGTGGTACCGACTATTTCAGCTAGTATTGGTGTCATTTTTTGAGAATTTTATTACATATGCCTTTAAATGAACAAGATCCGCACATTGTAATGAAATTCAGTTCAGTCAGTTAGAAATAGTTCTTAATATGTATGATATTTAATCAATTTGTTTTCTATGTTAACACACATTTCTTCGCTTTCTCAAGGGACGTATTCCTTGATATTGGCTATTAAGAATCGCAGATTTAGTGCTACAAAGAGTTTCTCCCTTGCAAAAAATGCAAACCAGATCATTTAAAAAAAACAAATACATTTTAAAATACAAGATTTATACATTTCGATACAATTTTTTTTTAAAAATTAGCCAAGTAATACACTTGGGGATTAAGCTGAATAATTTCTAATGTATATATGAACAAAAGCATGAAATAGAAATATAACAAATAACACTATGAGTATACAAAATAACTGACTATAAGATTGTTTTATAAAACCAATCAATCATTTCAATCTTGAAACATTATTATAATGATGCATTGTGGATGGACGAAGATGATAGTAACACGGGAAAAATATGACTACATGCATTGATGTTAGAGACAATATACAATTGCGTACTATCTTAAACTATGTACAATGTTTTAATTAAGGATCAGAAATTTCTTTACACAATCACTGACAATCGTAGATTTTCTTTTTTATTAATCAATGATGTAAATAATTATGAGACATATCAGCAGAGATATACAATACAGTTGATTTCGGGGAATACAGTAATTTGACATTGTATTAACCAACATTTTGCCAGTTTAAATGTACATTCAATAAATATGTTTACTAAGTCAGTACTGCATTTATTTGTTTCCATCAGTTTCTTATTTATTTCTGCCTTTGCTGAGAAATAAAGATATGTAGAATAAAGTTCAATATGTTTGTACAAACTTTACATTTTTCTACGCAACTACAGAAAGTAGGAATACAATTTCGTATTTGACAAAAGAATATATATTTCTTAATCAATAACAAACAAATTTATAATATATTTGGAGGAAGTATGGATATTATTAACAGTTAAGTTTACTGGCATACAACATTTTTATCACTCTGCAGCAATGTGAAATTAAGTAATGTTTTTACAATAGGATATTCGAAAAATAAATGCAGAGATTTCCCTTGATTTTGAAAATTGAGAGTCAAGGACTCCTGGCTTCAAAAATGGGGAGTTCCAAGGAAAATCCAGGCAGTCCCTAGCCAAATGAGTGGGTCCCAGGCCCAGTGTAAAAATTAAATATGTTACAAGCTATACTTTATGCAATACAACAATTGAACACAAAGCTTTTACATTTTTAGTAGAAAACAAACACTATATGGGCTTTTAATGTTGTATTGCACAGATAAATAGATTTTCTATGTCTGCATTGGAGTGGCGGAGAAAGGATCAAAGAAAACTGATCTGTGTTTCTGATGTAAGTGAACAGAACCATTTTGTTGCAAAATATTGATGTTTTGATTAAATGTGGATGTATGCTGTGCAGAGAAGGAAAAAAAGAGAGGCAGACATACAGATAGACATACTGTCCGGGAGTTGTAGTGTTGTAAATGCGAGAATCGTGATATGTATAAACGACAATTCATTAATTAGATATTTATTACAAAGATTAAAGCAAACTGACATATGGCGAAAAATGGTTACTACTGAAATTATCTGTTTCATTTCTGGAAGGCAACATACATTAAACTTTCGTACAGGTTCAGCGGTTGTCCATTCGTCTCCAGATAATAAACAGTCCTAATCTGTGCCGCCTTGGCATGTTCCTTCTCTGTCTCCGAATCAACTTTTGTTTCAAGCAGAATCGCCTTTTTCTCCCTTGCAATTCTCTCTGCCACAGCATTACATGATTTGGGTTTGCCTCGTGTCGGGTAAGTGCAGCAAACTGACAAAATAGTACTTCCATTAATGAAAGAGTTCGTCTTTCCGCTTTCTGCACATCAGGAACAAACAGCGCTTATATATCCGACATCGTTCTCTTTCGTCCTTAGCTAAGGGAATTTCCTCACCCAATATGACCACCATTGTCTTCTCTTTGACCTCTGACCGCCATTTACTTTACAAGCCTCGTTCTGAAGCCCATCCGAGGCCTTCTCTCGCATCTGAGGCGAGCTAGTTGCGGGACGTTTTAAAGAAAAGTTGCAAGAAAGCGGACTCATAACCACTCTGGATGGTCCAAAGATAATTGAAGTAATCTTCATATTAATAATTGGGAATATATACCACTGTCTGACTAAACTTAATTGATGTAGATTGGATGATTACTAGCACTCAGTTTACTTAGGTCTAATGCAAACACGTTTAATTTTTACGATCGAAACAAATCTCATTGGACATTATTCAATCAAAGGCAAATTTACAACTCGCTCAGCCAAATAGACAACAAGGACTTAAATAAGATAGCGGTAAAAACAGAAACTTCAATAAAGATGGAGGTAAATCTTTTTTTTTTATCTATGGGAAGCCACATAACTTTCATCGATGTTTGATAATCCCCTGCCATACAATTGGGAATTAATTAATGCGATTAGGGTTTTATGTCTAAGAATCTCGAACCTGTTTCTATATATGCGCGTGTACTAACTGGGGAAACTGACCGATCAATCCTTGAAAAGATGTTGAAGTGCGGACAAAGTCTTTTATATAATATAATTGTATTCGATACCTGAAGAAGAAAACAAACCTTCAAGGACCCCTATCAAAATATTCCGCGTCCCTGTGTCATATTATTTTGTATTTCATGGGGCTTGAATACTCCTCTTGCAAGCTCTATTTATAGCATCAATAATTCCATACCATTCCATACAAGATATGTTGATATTATAATTTTGTTTCAATTCTGCGTAACTGGGAAAGTTACAATAGGCACTGACTATATCATTAACAAAGAAAATAAACTTTGTACACCAGTTTTAATGAAATACAGTTGTACCATTTATTTTAATATACTTGTTGTACCATAATGGCATGGACAAGATATCTTCAGAGGTTGATATAGGAATGTTGCAAGTAACTGATTTTTTTTTGTTTGTTGTTTTTTTTGTTTTTGTTTTTTTTTTGTTTGTTTTTTTTCTTCTAATTTTGAGATTTTTCTTCAGGAAGAACATATTTCTTGTAAATCCATGTCTAAGTTTATTTTCAGAGAATAATTGCTAAAATATTAACCACTTTTAATTTGAAATTCTTAATTATTGGGAAGCAAATTTGATATGTTTTGGTGAAATGGAGTTTGACAGTTGGTTGTATTGAGTTACAGTGCCAGCAACATTTGTCATTTATATCTTAGTTTTTCTTATCTCTTGTACAGTAGTATGCATTATGGCATTTCATATATACAGTGCCATTACTCTCACATTATTTGAAAGCTATGTTTTGTATGTTTAGCTTTTAATAAAAAAAAAGCAAAATGTTTTTTTTTTTCCTGAAGCACTTCCAGATTTAATTACCAAGAATATATAAACCTTAAAAAAAAAAGGTTTATAATTTCAATTCGTGTTAAAGACATGTGACTGTGCAGACTACATATGAAACCTTCATCTGTAAATTTGACTTTTTAAAATCTGTAATTACTTTGATTATTATCAATCGACTATGGATGTTAATGATATATATCGTGAGAAACAATTTGCATTGGACCATAGTAAAATAGGTAAAATCGACTTAATACAAAATTTGAGAATTAGTTTATATACGTTGTTTTCTCGCAATAATAAATAAGTCTGCTTAGTGAAATGGTCTACTGCTAAGTTATGTAAGTAAGGTGAGTGATATCAGGCCTACTGGGGCCTCTTGCTTATGATCGTGTACTGTGCAAGGCCTCTTAAGAAGCTAGGTGTGGGAAGGGATAATTTGGGTTGTGAAGGTGACTACTGAAGGGGGAGGCAATGTTCAGTGAAAAACCAGAACCTAACAGGCAAGCTTTTACATAAACTGATGTTAGACTATTCACAAATTTGGTCAGTTGGTTCACATGTCTGTCTGTATGTATAGGGTTTAATGGTAGGTCAGAACAATTCTGGCCAAATAATACTGATAAAAGTTGTTTAAAAAATGTAAATATAAAAGTTGGAAAAATTTATGAAGATTAAACCTTACGATTCAGCATAAAAATTTTGTTCTACAAGATAAAAGATAAGAAGTAAAAATGTTAAATTCCTTTGAAGATATAGAAAATGAAATAGAAAATACAAGAATATGAAAAATAAACTCCAAAGGGAATAAGGTCACAATTGGATTGATCAATTGGGTTTAGATCTTATATATTGTATAAACTACATGCATGTACACATTTGGATACTCACAAGCCACAAAATACAGAAACAAAGTAGTTGCATGGTATTTTGACACTTAATAGCTTTTTTTTTTTGTCGTTCAGTGTGTCTTCTGTGTGTCTCTCTGTCTGTTTAATTGTTATGTATTAAAGTGATTCTTGTCTTGAAAATGGATTGTGAGTTGAGGGGCTTCTTTCATCATCATCATTATCATCACCGGATTGATTTAAGAAAAGGTAAAATTGTTGATACGAACGATCACATTTCAAATTGTCTGAAACTTATAAATTCAATAAACACATTTATTTCACTCATACTTTGCGTGGTTTGTCATTTTTCTCGATATAGCCGGTTTTCTGAAATCGTAACAGTTCATACTTTGGCAATAAGAACGACGGCCAGCTCCAAATGGCAGCAGTACAAAATGAGTAGTGTAGGGGGGTGACTGAGAGACAAAGGGGGCACTTGGGGGACGTACGAGAGTTTAACATGGAGGGGGCACTTGGGGGACGTACGGGAGTTTAACATGGAGGGGGCACTCTGGGGACGTACGGGAGTTTAACATGGAGGGGGCACTCTGGGGACGTACGGGAGTTTAACATGGAGGGGAGTCGTAGCGTAATGTAGTAACGAAGACAACGTCTACTACCATCAAAAAAGGGGTGGAGGGTGGGAGGTGTTTTTGATAGTAGTAGACGTTGTCTTCGTTACTACATTACAGGGGGAGGGAGGGAAATAGAATTAATCTTTCTTGAAAAAGGGTGGTCCTGATAGGGACCGTTGGTTTTGGTTTTTTTTTTGGTGGAAGAGCTTTTATTTATTTAAACATATTCTCCCTGGCTTTGCCCCCCTACACGCAGGGCAGCTCCCCCTCCATGTTTCTTCTTTTACCTTCTTGTTAAAGGTTAAAAAGAAGGGCGGATGGTCCGCTTCAAACTCCCACTCTTCTTGAAGCATGGGGTGGGGTCTAATTGAAATATTTCTCTCCCTCTTTTCTTCTTCTTTACTAATTATATCTTGGATGACTTGAGATAGTACATCCAAGATTTTTTTTACGTCACGTACGTTTCTCAAGCTAGTAATTTTTTGGGGTAGCTTAACCGGTGAAGACGTGGTTTTAATATACTAAAAGCGCGGACGTGAAGGAAAACATCCCTTTCACCTAAAAAACAAAAAAAACATCACTCCACTACCCTGCGTCTGACGTCATTCCTTCTACGTCATTCTTGGCTTCGCGGAGTTTACGCTCCATGAACCCTGACTCTAAAAAGCGCAGACCTAAAAGAAACTACTTTTGATAAAAAAAAATCAAACTTACACACATCATACCATCCCTAAAAAATTTTTTTTAAAAAAAACTTACGCACTATCAACTTTTTTTGGGGAAGGGAATTTTTTTATATATCAATCACACACCACACAAATCATATAAGGGAGAAGGGTTTTTTTTGTTTGAGGGGTAGACTATCAGAAAAAAAATTAATATACAAAACATATATAAAAACACACACTTATAGATATTATTTTTGGCAATATTTGAGATTTTAGTAATCTTTTTCTAGAGATTGGGTGGCCCTAAGAAGGGCCGTTGGTGTTTTTTTAAAGAAGTTATGTTTTTTAACTTCTTAAGGTTGATGTAGCCGTGGCAGTAGTAGCAGCTCCAGCAGGGCGGCCACGTTTAGCGATAGTTGGCCTTACCGCTTTCAGACAGGCAGGTCTCTTTCGGGTGAAAGAGAAAGCAAATTCCTCGCAGTCAATCTTGCATTGGACTTCACCGTCAAATAGTTTGCTGGACTGCTGCTGCTGAAGAAGTTGTTGCTGCTGTTGTCTTTGTTGCTGCTGATGATGTAGACGTTGTCCTGCTTCCCATTCTGTTCTTTCTCTAAGTATTTCTTCTCTCAGGACCTCTTCTACTAGATCATGAGCCATTTGAATGCACGTCATAGTCTTTCTCTCTGGGTTGGTCTCCATCAAATGATTCTTCACCCTCATTATGTTCACCATAGCTTCATTCAGCTTTGTAATCTTGGTGGCAGCCATCTTTCTTCTTGGAACTGTTGAGATCTTGACGAGTCAACGAGAATGACTACACTGGCCAGTGAACCGACTTATATGCTTAACGCGCGGACGCGATGGAAAACATGGTAAGGTTTTTTTCAGATCGACAGGGAGATCATAGATAGAGGTTTTTTTTAGATCGATAGAAAGAGAGAGAAAGAACATATTCATTATTTTTTTTCAAATTCAATAAAAAAAACAACACAACACCATTTTTTCAAACAATCCACAAAAATGTTTATTCAACAAGAACTATTCTAACAATAAAAAACTAACCATTCAACCATAAATTTTTTCAAACAGGAACATATTTACAAGGTTGGCAACGTTGGCAAGGTAAAGTAAATGTGAAACTTTCTACATAGACATCATCATTTTGATGTACATTACGATGGTGAGCTAAAGACAAGAGATAACCATAACGTTCACAAAACCATCTTTGTACTTTAGCATCGTTTCGAACATTGTCACTATCAAAATAAGTCAGTAAATGTTCTAAGGAATATCCAAGACTGCGTTGATGAAGATAATGAACACAATATTGTCCACACACCATGGAATCTGATCCTTGTAGTCTCACATTATTGAATCGAGTTGAGACGGCATTTCTTCTCATAAACTCGATGATGTCTTTTTCCAAAGGAGGTAATCCATAAGAATCAAAATATTCCACACAGTGATCGTTGGGAAAGTACACGGCAATCCAATGGCTTCCTGGTAGATGACTGTCGTCAGTATTGATGACATAAGCATGAACGTTTTTTGGCTTACGATGAGGTAGTTCATCTTTAGCACATACCACAGGATTCCAAGAAGAAGTATAGGAACTACGATTCAATAAGTAATGAAGTTCCCTGGTATCCATTTTTTTGTCCTTCAACAACAGAAATATTGAGTCAGTAATGCACACCTGACTTTATGCTGGAATTGTTCTGTCTTGTAATTCCAGGAATATTCACTTCGGATAGGTTCTTCACTCTGTTCAATGAGTCTTTCGATCCGTTTGATCTCCCGAGGAATGAGTGGAGGAGAAGAATAATTCTGCAAGACTTTATACCACTGCGTCAACACGTGTTTATCTGAGATGTTTAACCAGGCATTTTCCAAAAATTCATCCAATTGTTCTTCGCCTGTCAACATCATACATTTCTCGTGTTGTATCTGACTGGGATGATCGGTTTGACATCCATAACATTGTTCTTTAATCAGACTGTTAATGATGGATCTCAATTCCTGAGCATAACAGTCCACTAACTTTTGTTCTTGTTCTGGCCATCGAGAAGGAAAAAATCCAACAAACTCGGTAACAACAGTATTAGTCTCTTCTTTTTTAGGTTCTGAACGAATGACTTCGTCATTATCATCCTCCTTTGTGGTAGTTGCTGACTGGTGAATCACTTCACAGAATCCCTCATCTATTTCGATAGGTTCTTCTACGTTCTGCATCTTTGTTTCTTCTTCTTCTAATAGTCTACAATCACTTCTCTCAAACTGTTGATCTCTAGAGTGTTATCAAATTCTGCAAACAAGACGACGTTCACTGTCTGGGCTAGAGGTTGACCAAACTGAAGTTCCACACGAAGGGGGCCTGATTTTATAGGGTGGAAATGTCCTTCATCGCTGCCTTGGTCCGGAGTGAAATCAAATCCCCACAAGGCATACCCTCCTTCATAATCGTCGTAGGCAATACCGTGGCTGGTGTCGCGACTTAACTGACCTGTGGCTTCATACAGGCTCAAGTAAGATCGTAAGTAATTTTTCTGATTACCAAAGTCAGGTTCAAAAGGTCTGGTACACAAGGTCTTACCATCTCGACTGACATCTATCTTGGTGACGTTAAAGTGTTCAAACTGGAATGGATTCTCATTGTTGACTCCGTTGAAGGCTGAATTTTTGACCATGCCAATGATCAAACGTTTGGGGAGCTGTCCCTGGAAGATGTGATCTTCGACTATGGATCTGAGTCCAGCGGCAATGTTAAAGGTTTTCTCTTCCACACGTCTAAGAGGATACTTAGCAGTGGTTCTGCTCAAGGTTTGACTGATGTCGTTAGCTACTTTCGGTAAGATTTCTACACGTCGCACGTAAAGTTTGGCTTCTTGGATGACGGTTTTCCACTCATTGTTTTCACTCATCAAATGGAATGCACCACTACTACGATTTAGTCTCAAACGTATATCGACTCCGTTCAACAAATACTTGTCTTGCAACCACATGTCCAAATGCAAACGATCCATCAGTTCTAAACTTCGTCTGATTTTCTTTCGACGATCGTTAAATCCGACATTTTTTGGGTCTGCTGGTACTGCTACTACTGGTGGATTTGCTGCTGGATTTGCCGCCACCGCCACTTGAGGCAATTCTGTATTGTTAAACTTTGTTGCAGTGTCAAGTTTCCAGACCACCGAAGCATCCAGATGAGTGTTCTTGGCATCTTTTCCGTACGACAAGAGATTTTCCAAATAAGCACGGTAAGGGTAAGTATCCAAACTGCTGCTGATCAGTTTGTTATTCAAGTACAAATCTACTCCACTGAACAAAGAATGAAAAAAAATATTGACGGGAGCGACTCTGGAATTTTCCACAGGAAGACTGTTGTCATTTTTTTGTACTACCAGTTTCAGGTACAAGTAACTGTTATTCAGATCAATGTAATCTTCGGTTTGTCCTTTGATTTCAAATTCAATAGGAGCTGATTCTGTCAAAGACGATACAGGATGAAATTCCACCCATTGGGATTCTTGCATTGTCATCATGGTGGGACGCATAGAAAACAGATCTAGTTCGGACTTAGTACATTCGCAAGAATCTCGTTGCATCATTTTTCACAGTTTAATAATCAAACACGTCTAATTCTCTACCAGTTCTTCTTCTTTTTCTATTCTTTCTGGAAGTACTAGCGTGTGTTCTTTTATGAACTTTGAAAGGATTTCGATGTCGTCGTCGTCTCTTTCTACCTTGTCCTTGCTGCTGTGAAGTAATGCCAGAACCTGAAGCGTGAAGCGTATTTATAGGATTTTCTCGGAGACCTAAAAGATCTTTACCAGTGGTCATCAACACATTTTTGCCTGCTCTCATAAAGGCTTCTTTAGGATTTTGTTTGTCGATGAGGACATTTTGCAAAAATTCTTTTCCTTGTGTCAAAGCAGCATCTTTTAAGGCATGAAATCCTCGAGACACCATTGGTTTCAAAATAGGAGCTACTGTCCTAAAAGCTGATCTTAACATATCTCCTAAACCATGTCCTCGTTGTCGACTCACTCCTTGGTACACTGGATACATTTTTTTTTGAGGAATGTTAGAGAATTTGTTGTTTTTTTCGAAAATGTAGTTTCACCGTGACTTTTCCTTGGTCAATGAATGGCACATCTTGTCCTAAATCTCCTTTTATACCAATCTGGACACTGTCAAAATACGATTTACTGACTGGAAGATATTGAGGATGTACAAATTCACGGTGAACGTGAAAGGTGTTGCCACCAATACTAGTATTACTAGTGGTAGTAGTACTTCCACCCTCTTCGTCCACAGTAACACTAGAACCACCACCACCACCAATATCTAATTTGAAAGGTATGACTCTCAGTAACGGAGCAGATGTGTGTCCCACCACGTTGTACTCCACCACATCGGAGTACACAAACATTAAATTCAGTCCACCATTCAATTCGATAGGATGTTTAAATTTATGTCCAAATTCTACATTGGTTCCAAACTCTAAATCACTGTCAGCGGTAAAATCTTTATTTCCACCCAATATGCCAAACAATCCAGATGAAAATTCAATAGTCAAATATTTTCTCTCTTCCAAAGGTAAACCTTTATCTTTCTCAGTAAGGAGTTGCCCTCTCTCTTTGAAAAATTGGACAATTAAACGGCGTGCCAAAGCATGGTAAGCAATTCGTACAAATTTATTGGCTGCTGATATGGCTTTTTGAAATTGCCGTGCAAACTGATTCTAATGGTGTCCACCAAATGTTCAGGACTAAAATAATACCCTGTAGGAATTCTCAGAGTAATCTGAGAATAGACAGTAGGTTCAGTTGATTTAGGATCTGGTACTAACTTTTTGAATGCTCCTTTCATGTCTGGATCTTCAGGGTCTTCTTTCCAGATTTCAGGATCATTATTCACCAACTCATCATGTATAGTTTTGTTCAAGATTTTTACAACCATAGTGTTTTGAGTTTTGTTGATGTTTATGATTTGCGTAGGATGAATGATTTCTACCAAACCCACTTCCCAATGAGCATCGTGATCCAATTGAATGGATTGAGGTAATTTGGTGGTGAAACAACATAAGCGGTTGTTGGGAAACACATCCATGGAACTGTCACTAGGTAACGTTAAATAAAATTGGTCATTCATAGTTCCAAAGTAGTGGTTCTGGTGTCCGAGGTGTCAGTCAAGTAGTGGACAGAAGAAGGATGTTCAAAAGGTTCCAAAAGAGGACTGGTAGTATTTTGGTGGTGGTGGTAACTGGACGAAGAAGAAGAAGGTGAACTGGCGTTGTTGTGGTGACTGTTGTCGGTCGTGGTCGTAAATTTCAAAGAGGGACTGGGTAAAAGATAACCGATGCAACTGCTCAGTAAAATGGTCCACAATTGTTTGTCTCCTTGTTGTAAACTCAAATTAGCAATCGCTGCTCCGATGACACAATACACTACAAAGATTTGGCAGAAAAAGACGATTTGATTTTTAGGCACACGTTCTCCACACCACACCCAAAGTGGTTGTTTTTGTAATTCTTGAAGAGAAGAAGAACTCTGTGAAGGAGTCGTTGAAGTCGTCGTCTGAGTAGCTACTGTGTTGAATGGCATGTTGTGAGTTTACTTCTTTTTCTTTTTATAGTCGACGACTTGAGAAGCTGCAATCCAAGAATCAAAACTAGGGGGATATCCTTTCCAACGTACTTTGACTTCTTCTATTCTTCGTTTACCCACTTTTCGTGTTCTTTGTTCGAGAATGCTTTCGATGTCGTACAAGGTGTCTTCTTTTTTAGTCACTCGTTGTAACTCAGGCAAGTAAAATGTTCCTTTGAGTACTTCACCGTGCATGTCTTCCAATTTATAGACGGGAGGATCACGACCACGGACGGGGGTAGTGACACGAAACAATTCGGTAGTCCAGTTAGGTAAATAACCTTTGTCAAAAGTACGTTTGGTTTTTCCGATGCGAACCCAATCTCCCGTCTTTAACTCCAACAAGTTTTTCTTCTTTTTTTTCTTTTGGGGTGAACCATATAATTTATCAAACACGGCCACTTCGTTTTCAGGGCTGACCTCTTCGGGGGTACATCCAATGCTACGATGGTACGATTGATTGTACGCTTTGACCAAACGAGGTAACACGTCGATGTACTTGAGAGTATGTTGATGTGTAAAATATTTCCACATGCGTTCTTTCAAAGTTCTTTGAAAACGTTCCACGATACTGGCTTTGGTTTCAGGATTTTCGGTCGTAAAAAAATGAATGTGTCTTTGTTTCAATTCTTTTTGAAAAGCTTGGTTTAGAAATTCGGTGCCTTTGTCCGTTTGCCATCGTAAAGGTTGGCGTCCACTTTGTTTCAAGACCAATTTTAAGGCTCGTACCAATTCGGTACTGCTTTTAGAAGTCAAAGGCACGACCCAAGCAAATTTGGAAAACACATCGATGACACAAAACAAATATTTGTAACCACGATTGTAAGTGGCTAAATGAGAGACATCGGCTAAATCAGCTTGCCATTGATGATCGATCCCTTCCACTTGAGTGGTACTTCTAGAAAATTTTCGTCGAATGGGTTTGTGTAACGTGTACGTCGATTGTTCTTGTAACCATCGTCGTACTTCGGGCAAACGTACACTTTTCAATTGACTTTTAGCAGCTCGATATAATGTTTGAACTCCTCCGTAACCAGCAGCATGACCAGGATTGTAATAAAGGCTAGCTAACAGTTTCTCCATGATTGATCAATAAGGCACCCACTGTTCGATGCTACTACTTTGGGTGTCGTGAGGTTTGGACGAAGTAGCTTGACGCGTTCGACGAGCCACAGGAGTAGCGATGGTAGGTTTTTTCTTAGTCTCTTTTTTCACTTCAGTCTTGCTGTCTTTCTTTTTTCTTCTGCTGAAGAAGGAGTGGACATCTTCTTATGAACCCAATCTTTCATTTTTTCTCGATGAGGAGTAGGTGAGGGTGTCAACAAGGACTCTGCAATTTTACTAGAGATACCAGCAGACGGAGTTTGAAACACTTCTCGAGGCTCGTCGTCTTCTGTCATCCCTGTACCGGTGTCTCTTTTAGTGGAAGTCACTTTAGGTTCGCTTTTCATTAGGGCCTTAAAATCTCTCAGAGTGGGTGGAGCTGTTTCGTCGACTGCTTTTTGACGAAAGAGTTGCAGACGTTGTAAAAGTTGACCGTACCGTTGGGATTTTTCTGTTTCGGACAAATCGTTACGTTCCATCAGGGATTGTATTTCTTGTTGTAACTGGGACATTTCGTTGAGATTAGGATTGACTGGTAAATGAGGTATCCGTTGTTCGTTCCAACGATGAAATTCCATCCATCGTTTGTAAGGTACTAAAGTCAGTTTTCGTCCTTCCATTTCATCCAAAGGTACCAAAAAGGTGTGGTCTTTTCAGAGAAGGGTGGTCCTTTTTATCTTCTTTTTTTATCGCATGACCCCTCCTAAAAGTGGTCCAGCAATCGTTCCTAACAAAGGAGCGGCTATTTTTAACAACGGTCCTATCAACATAGGTAGAAATCCACCTCGTTGTACCAACATTTTTTTCTTTTGTTGAAGAGGTATTTTCTTTTTGACCATTTGACAAAGAACGTTCCGATGTTTTCCTAATTTTTGTTTCTGTATCTTGGACAAAGGTACCGTTCCTTTCAACACGTTCAAACAACATTCACACACGGTATCAATGATTTCTTTAGGAGCTGTTTGAATGAGTTGTTTTCGCATGGGAGGTTTGGATTTGTTCAAGACAGACAAGACATCCCAATGTTTAGCCAGAGGAGGGGGAAGTCGTCCTTTTTTGGTTTTCTTCTTCTTTTGGTGGTGGTGGTGTGCACGTTTGGGAGCCATCTTTTTTAGTCGGTAGAAAACAAGTCTGAAGTCTTTTAGCAGGGTACCCTTCTATTTTATACTGGAACACGTCTCCACTGATTGTCTGCACGACGTACCAACTTCACGACAGGTCTCACTCGACGTTGAGGTGTTTTCAAGGGACTAAATCGTCTCAATTCTTGTTTGGATAAATCCACTAAACTTTGTAAGATACCAGATCTTTCTTGGACTTTGGTTTTAGGGGATGGTACTTTGTGGGTGGCTGCTGCCATGGCTAAATCAGCTGAAGTCTACGGTCCAGACGGGGTCACTTTAGAAATTGGTTTCCATTTTTGCATCAAATTAGGAAACACGGATTTTAAGTCTGGTTTGACAGGCATCATGGTAAAAGAGGGTGGTGAAGAAGACAAAGAGGAAGAGGTGGACGCAAAGGAGACCTAGCCATCATCATGGGGGACTGAGATGATGATGATGGTAAGGGTAGTGGTGGTGTTTTGCGAGTGTACGTTTGCGTCCTGGCTGCAGTACCTCTTTTACGTTGGGTGTTAGTAGTGGTGGTAGGTGTGGTTTTTTTCTTCTTCTTCTGGGCACGACTTTTCTTTTTCTTAGGGCTGGTTTTCTTCTTTGGACTTTTCTTCTTCTTCTTCTTTTTAGGTGATTTGGGTTTTTTGGCTTTGGCTTTGGCATTAGGATCCCATTTCAAAAGGGATCGAATCATGACTCCTCCTAAAGAACCACTTCCACCAGGAGTTAAAATGATTTGTTTTTTAGTCCGTGAATCGATTCTAGGATCAGCCAGTTGTGACAATGCTACTTTATGTTTTTGAAAAAAACGTTGAGTTTGATGAGGGATGTGAATGATGCCTTGTAGCAATTGACGTGCCGTCAAAGTAAACCATCGTAACACTTCTTTGAGACTCGCTTCTAACAAATGAGCACGGACTTGTGCATTTTTTCACGACTGATACCATACAAGGCACGAATCAATTTAGCCGAAGGATGAGATTGAAAGGAAGTCATCTTCTCTCAAAAAGAGTGTGAGACAGAAATGACGTGGTAGGTTGTTTTTATAGTTTTTTTTAAAAATGGGCTGAAGGGGACGTGTAAATGACAGGACCACCTTCTTGACCCCAAGAGTGAAAGATACTGGCACGAAATCTCAAATAGTCAGGAGTGGTCGGTTTTAAGTCGATGAGTAAATACTCGTGAGGGGTTTGAGTGGCATCGTCGTACGCATAATTGAGCCAAGGAGCTCCTAACTGTTTGGCTAACACTTGTACTTGAGATTTGTCTCTGGGGCTTTTAAATAACACCACGTAATGAGCATTCAAACTGATGGTTCGATGGGCTTTACTTTGTTGAAATAAATTTTGTGTAATGTAGACAACACTAGCATTACGATGGTGTCCTTTTCGTGTAAACCAAAGTTTAATTTCTTCTTCGTCTTCTCCTAACATGTCATCAAAAATAACTAAATGAGTTTGACTCACGTCAGACACGATTCCATCGTCTTCGTGAGGAATACCATTCATAAAGGAAATGGTTTCTCCTTGACTTTCTTTCAATAACGTGTAAGACGGTTGCCACTCTTTGTAACACCACACGATACGTTGAGGTGGACGATCAAACAAATCAGTTTTGTGTTCGCTCAATCGTTTGACAAATTCGGTTTTGCCTGAACCACTGGGTCCAGCAATCAACATGTTAAATGGATGGCGCAGATACAAAGCATTCCAACTTTGACGATCTAACTTTTCGTCAATCACTTTCACCACAGAAGAGGAGGAGGAAGCAGACGAGGCAGAAGAAGAAGATGTAGCCATGATTGAGGTAAGAAGATTTTTGAGAAGAAGACAAAAAACCCAAGGCATTTTATACGTTTTTCATACACGTTTATTTTTTTAAAAAAAACAACCAACCAACAAATAACATATTTTTACAACTTTACACGAACACGAAGAAGTGAATGAGTGAGAAAATATGCAATTAAAATGAACACGTACACTATTAAGACTACCACTAAAACATTTAAAGTTATCTCTAAACAAGGCAAGGAACAACAATAGTTTCGTGTCCTAGTCATGAAAGACACTACTTGGGGTGGTATTCTTCTGCTCTTCTTTTGTTTTTTTGAATCTTCTGACGGTAGCGGTGGTGGTAAAGAAGGGTGGTGTTCCTCAAGAGGCATTTGAACCACAGCAGTGGTGTCAGGTACTTCTTCTTCTTTTTCTTCTTTTAGGGTTTCCCATCGAGGTTCCCATTTTTCCACTTTTAGGCTCTTATGGATAAGTGGCCAAATCTTTGGCAAACTGAGCCACTTCTTGTAACCAATATTGGAAACCAAGGTTTCTCCAGGGGCGTACATCTTTCCAATTGAAAAGTTGTTGGTGTAACTCACTAGCAGTACACACTTCTTGAAATGTTTTATGCACAGATAAAGTGTGACGAATGTCTTCTTCACATGGAAGTTCGTCACTAATTTTCATTACCACTCTCAACGCTATACGTACAATTTTTCTTTCGTGGACTGATAAAATCAAATATTTATAGTCTTCTTCTTCTACTAAGTCCAAAGAAGAAGAACACACGGTCATATTGTTTTTTGGAACTCAACAACAACAATTGAGTCCAAAACAACCACGGATCATTCAAAAGAATCCAAGGCAAACACTTGTCCTCAAAAATAGTCCACAACGAATGTCCTGGAAAACGAATTCCAAGATAAGAAGTCACTATGACACATACCACATAACGTCCAAAATTCAATGGACAAAGTTCTTGTATCACTTTTTTATAATCCTCTAAGGTCTGAATTTTATCTATGCTTTCCTTCCACGGAATCAGTTTCACAACTGGTGTGTAGAGTTTAGGCATACCCACTCTTTTATAGTCAGGCTGTGTCAAACAATACTAGACACTTAGTGGTGACGGGCTAGATCTTTGGCAAACTGTGGTACTTCTTGTAGCCAAGCATCGAAACCAACACTTTTCCAGTCACGTACATCTTTCCAACCTTTATTAAGTTGTTGGTACATCCAACTAACAAGACACACTTCTTCAAACGTGTCACGGCAAGATAAATTTGTTCTAATGTCTTCTTCCCCACTTGGAATGTTCATGACCACTTTCAACACTTTGAGTATAATTTCTCTTTCATGTACCGATAAAGCATGAAGGTTCATGTTTGACTTCCTTCCACAGAATCCGTTTCACGAGTAAAGTGATTTGAGACGTGCCGCCTCCTCTTTATAGGAGTCGATAGCTAAGGTTGGTATCTTGGGTGGCATGTTTTTATAGCCAGGCTCCCAAGGTTGGTACCTTTTGAGAAAGTCTCCGTGAACGTAGCTATTGCAATGTAAGTTTGCCAGAATCAGTCTTCTACGAGTTTGGAAGATAGCATAGTTCATAGCTCGAGAAATGACTTTGAGTTTACGTTTCACTTGTAATTTCACAAACTCTCGGCAAATCTTTTCGCGCACATTCAAAGGCATGTCACTAATGTACTTGGGTAAAGTTTCCGATTTGGAAAGAAATACTTCTCTTTTGTATTCTTCACGATACTGGTGATAGTCGTTGTTCAGAATCAATTTTCTGATGCGACGAAAGTAGCCATGGCCTTGAAATCGAGGAATCACTTGAAGTTTACGTTTCACTTGAATCTGAACCAACTCATCGTAAATCCGTTTTTGCAACTTTGAAGGCAAGTCACGAATGCGATCTTGTAGAGTAGGTTTCTTGGTGACAAAATACTCACACACTAACCAAACGGAATCGGTAGGTAAAGGATATCTATATGATCCAACACCAGTTTCAGTGATTATCCTATCTAAATTCAAAACACGAAAAGGTGATTTGTCTTCGGGAGACAGTTCTTCTAACAGTTTTTGGAATTCGTCTATGTTAGTCACATTTTTTTCCTTCACTTCCTCCCATGGAATTCTATATTCCACTGCTACATTGTAGGTAGCCCCTACCAATGTCTTAAATTGGTGATGTACTTCTTCATCAATGTCTGACCATTTGAATATCTTCTTAGCAATCAAATGTCTTATTACCTTCAAAATCCATTGGTTAAAACAAGTCTGTCGAAAAGGATGTAACTCTTTTTTACGTTTCAGTTGAATGTGAACAAATTCTTGGTAAATCCGTTCTCGTAGCTCCAAAGGTAATCCACGAATACGATCTTCTAAAGTAGGAATATACTGAAAAATACGATCTTGAATCTCTAAAGGTAAACCACAAATAAGTTCATCTAAAGAATAAGTATTCTTCTCCTCCATTGTATTACTTCTTGTTATCTGGCTCATCGTACCCGTACTGTTCTAAAGCCACTAAAGGTAAGAAGTGACAGTGCGCAGACCATCTGGCATGTTCAATGTAAGCTGAGTCGGTAGGCTCCCAATGGCGAAGTTCCACACCGCAACTAAAACATTGAACTTTATCTCCTTCTCCCGTGTATTTAAATCCAGATCTAGCTAAACTTTCCGGATTAGGTCCATCTAGAAATTTTGGCCACTTGTCTTTGAATGACTCGAGTCGACTTTCATACTTGGAATAACCAAATAAAGTCACAGGTATTCTGATATGCCAATAGGGCTCCACATTCACCTTGTTGTCATTAACGTCAATACCAGTTCCTTTAGTATTTCCACTGAAGCAAAAAGGGCGTTCTGCCTCTTTTGAGTTAGATCGCCGGTGAGTGACTGAATCCACGATGTCACAACGTACGGCATCGGTCTCGTCATGGCATGGTTCCGCATCGCACTCAAATTCCTCAAAACTGGAAAAAATACTCATGTATTTTTTTTCTTCTTGCTCGGTTCACGTGAAAAGTCAGAATGAAGGTTAGGCTTGGAAGGGGTTCCTTTTTTATACCTGTCGACTGTACCATCCGAAAAGTATTGTAATGTGATCGGTGGAAACGCTAAAGAAAGGTAAGCACAGTTTGGTGACCATCTGGTATGTTCCAGGAGAGCGGATTTCTTACAATCCATACGAATAGTGACACCACAACTAAAACACTGAACTTGTGTTCCCTGTCCAAAGTAAACAAAGCCTGCTCTGGCTAAAGCGTAGGAAGTAGGTAATCCATTGTTCCTAAGTTTTTTGGTGCTCCATCGATGAGGACAATAACAATAGTCAGGCATGTGTTTAGGCCAATTTTTGAACGTTTTCAAGCGACTGCCACACTCACCATAGTCAGGCAAAGCCCATGTTGTTGTTGTTGTTGTTGTTGCTGTTGAAGTCATCTCTTTTGGTGTTGTCTTATTGTAATGTGATCCGTGGAAACGCCAAAGAAAGATAAGTACAGTTTGGTGACCATCTGGTATGTTCCACAATAGCTGAATCTTTAGGACTCATGCGAATGCTTGCACCACAACTAAAACATTTCACTAAACTTCCCTGTTCAAAGTAGACAAATCCTGCTCTGGCTAAAGAGATGGCTGTGGGTAATCGATCCCCTTTAGGCCATTTTTTAAACGTCTTCAATCGACTGGTACAATTAGCATAGTCAGGCAAGACCCATGTTGAAGTCATCTTTTCTGTTTTCAAGAGGAGGGTTTCCTTTTTTTATACTTCTCCAAATCGGCGTGTCCGTAAGGTAAAGTGGTGTGATCTGGAAGTCTCACTCTTTTTTGGTACACGATACGATACACTTTTTGAACAGGTCGAGTCACGATTTTATGATTTGGTAGTCGAACAATCTTGTGAGGTTCTAACGTGGCTACTTGAAAATCTTTCACTTGTCCAGACAACAGAGCATTTTTGAAAACCTCAAAGTTCACGACTTGGTTAGTTCGATAGTTCAGAGTCAATCCTTTGACTTTACAGGAGGTGTGAAGTTGACCTTGAGGGTCTCGGTATCGGTACCCATAATTTTTAGGGCCACCGCTAGCAAAACTCAGGATGGTATCTTGAGGGTGCTCGTCTGTCCAGGCTCCTAATCGATCTCCTTGAATGGTATTGTGGGGACAACCGGGACGATGAATGTAAATGCAACTGTCAGTATCAAAATACAGAACACGATCTCCCAAGACTTCTAATGCTTCGTCATACAATTTCAAACGAGCATGAGCAGTCACGTAGGCGGCAATGACTACGTTACTAAACTTGTCAGGTTTAACAAACTTGGGTTCATCTTCAAAATTAACAATGATCAAATCCTCACGGACGATTTCGACGTGCTTGACTAAAATACTTTTGTCGTCCACCAGTTTAAAGTAACGATAAGGATCGTCCACGTATTCCGTTTTGGGTAAGATCGTACGTTGAGCCATTTTTCCCCACAAACAATTCAACATCACTTTGGCAAACGATCTTTTTCCTTCATTTTTTTCTACGTCTTCTAAAGTGATGCCTTCGATGTCACGGTATTCTTCTTTAAATCGTTCTTGGTCTTCGGGAGTTTGACACCACGAAGGATAACCACTAGCTTCTTGTTTCAGTTTGAGAAATTGGTTCACGTACCCCGAAAAAATGCCTGGATGATTAGTAGTCGTCCTTTTGGTATTGGGCTGTAGTTGGAAAGTGCCAAATTTCATACACGTTCAATAAACGGTATCCACGATCCAATGCCCGAAACAATTCGGCACTAACCCACGTTCCTATCATCGACCGTTCTTCCTCCGTGTGGTGACAGGGATGATCTTGGTTACACGTTTCGGCACACGTCCGACATAAAGGAAACATCAATTTTCCTTGACAATGGCAAGGTAAGATGGGATGAAACAAGTTTGTGGGAGGTAAAACTTTACATTTGATCAATCCTTCGTATTGACGAATGTGTTCCACGTCAATGTGCTCTGTTAAAATTTCAGGGTGTCCGGTAGGAAAACGAGCATATTTACACACCCAAGGATACAAAGAACACACGTCAATGTATTTGATTTCTTCTCCTTGGGATTCGTTCACGTCGTACAGTAAACGAGTGGCATTGGTTCGTCCTCCAAATAAACTGTGGCGTGGATCTAAAGGTTCGATGTCGGCTGCGTCGTAACTTTGAGTGATGGTTTTAAATTCAGGATCGATTTTCAAACGTCGATCGTACTCGTGTTCCCACATTTCTACCACTTCGTAACCTTGACTTTCTAACTGAAGTCGTCGTTGACAAGTCTGTTCGTATAACTGATCCATGGTAGAATCTGAATAAGGGCTTTTCATGTCTCGGTTAGGATAACAAGTAGGGCATCCGTGAAACAAACATCCCTGAAACTCGTACACAATGTGTGGGTTTTCTAAATCCCAACCATCCACGGAATATCCTCCAATCTTTTTTTCTCCTCCTCCGTTTCTAGCATGTTGTATCCATTTGTCTTCTTTTTGACATAAGTAATGAAGCCAACGTAAAGCTTTGACCGAATATTGACGACTAGCAAAAACCCCCGTGTTGGAGTCAATGATGGCCAGTTGGTTTTCGGGCATGAAATTTTGTCTGTAGACTAAGGAACAGGCTTTAGGTAAGGTGGCTGCATCTTTCAAAGGATCGACCTCTGCACTATCGAGAAATAACTCTCGAAATTTTCCACAACAACGCCTTAAAATATCTACATCCGATCGACAATATTTGAGCATCTCCTCTTGAAAGTCAAAGGGATCGTTCTGGTGAACACGGTACCAAGCGTGAAAAGCTTCTCGCTGTTCGGGTCGCATTCCATCGGGGTCATAATCACAAAGGTCAGGCAAATGAGGTAGGACGGCCTGTTGATTAGCTTCCGTGTTAAAGAAGTGAGGAAAGTAACCTTTTGCCATTTCTGTCATGCCAAACGTTTTTGGCATACGACTCAAAGGCATGGCCAAATAACTCATCGAATCTTTGAATTGAACTTGTCCTACTTTCATGTAGATGAGCTTTTTTCCGTTCATGGTGACTTCAGGACGTTCGGTTCCATGGTTCAAATAATAATTAAGTAAAAACTGTCCATCGTATCCCGAAAAATTGTGAGCTATGACGGTCGCATACCGATGACAATCTCCGTAACGATGAATGTCTTCTTCGCTCCAACTGTCGTGGGTGGTAGGGTCTAAAACCCATTCAGCAAACTCCGACAAAGTATTCACTCCACGAAAGATTTTTTCACGTCCTCCTGGAATCCTACTACAATGAGGACAGTGAAAATGAATCGATTCTTGAATGCACTGATCACAAGCCCGATGGGCTACACAAAAATTAGGAATGTGAGTGCCTGTTTCTTGCATACATTCAAAATCAAAAAAGATGAAATCTACTTGTTTCTTGTTTTTCTTCATCTTTATTTCTTTCTTCTCTGTCTTGTCATGCTTTTGAATAAAACATCGATGATCAAAATCGACGATCTGATGACAAATAGAACATTTTTTCTTGCCAGCACAAACGTGTCTCTTGGAGTTGTTGGAACGAATCAGTTGTCCACACGTAGAACACGATTGTAATAACTCACAAGCACATTTTTGTTGGTGTCCTTGGGTCTTGCGATGTTGTTGTTAGCAAGTAGGACTGACAAAACGGCGTCGACAGGTTTCACAATAAATGTGATGTTGTTGTGGTTCAGGAAGGCATGGTGGGTCCGCTAAACAGCCCCGACATCTTGCTCCACAACCAATGTGTTTCTCCCGACTATTACACCCTTTGTTACATTTCTCACAGAAGTAAGAGTATCCTAAAAATCCAGTAATACTAGTAATGGTATCAAAATGTTCTTGATGGTGATAAAGATGAATGTATTTTCCTTCAGGAAAATCAGGGCCTCGAAACAGTAGAGCTCCGCGCACTTCTTGAGGGTGAACTTTTAACGTAT
Source organism: Margaritifera margaritifera (assembly GCA_029931535.1). Classification (NCBI taxonomy): domain Eukaryota; kingdom Metazoa; phylum Mollusca; class Bivalvia; order Unionida; family Margaritiferidae; genus Margaritifera; species Margaritifera margaritifera. The sequence goes on along the minus strand of JAQPZY010001370.1, from coordinate 2,319,740 downwards.
AATGAGGAGCCAAAACATCTTGAAGTTGCTGTAATTGAGAAATACCACACACGGTCTCTTTAGGGATCCCTGCTTGTTTCAACAAGAGTTCTGCTTCTTTTCGTTGTTTTGGTCTGTTAGATTTTCTAATGTTTTCCCAGGCTTTTTTCCATTCTTTGCTCTCATTCTTGTTAGCATAGGTACGACCCACCACGATAGCTCGAGCTAAACACATTGAATCTTCAGTATTGTTAATTTGGACGACACTCTGTTTGGTAGTACGAAGATCGTCCACCAATAACGGTTTTCTTTTTCGACCACTTCCTCGAGGTGGAGAAACGTGGGTCATGTAAAGGGTCGCCTTTCCATCGGTGATGGTAAATTTGTCATTGGATTGTTGTACATGTTCTATTTTAGACATGACTTTGTCTGGCGTTAATTCTGCCGGGGTACTAAATTCAATCCAAACAGGACTCTTCAATTGGTCATGATGAATGGCTAGTCTCAACCGATCCTCTTCTTTGGCTCCACATTGCCGTTTCAAGTTCAGTAAGACAGATTCCCACAAATTGGTAATGAACCGCGCCGCTTTCTCGGGAGGTACTTGAGACTTGAAGTCTTTGAAGTGTACTGTGTGAGTATACGCCGTGGTCCTAAATTTTCGAGAAGTGATTTTTTGTGTCTCTCGAATCCTATAGTAATTTTCAGGAGCCACGGTAGCGGTAGTAGTAGGACTTTCTTGGTCAGGGGTTCTGGTGTTGGTAGTAGTAGTGACTTTGGTTTTGGTTTTGGTTTTGGGTGGTGGTGGTTTGGAAGTTTGGGTTTCAGGTTGTTCACTCATTTCGTCTTCAAAGTCACTGGCATGGACTTGAGCCAGTAATTCCTCTAAGGGTGTTTCAGGAGGCACGGAATACCTTTGTCGCCGTGGCTTCTTGGTTTGTTCTTGTTCTGGTTCTGATTTATCATGGTTTGGGCGTGATCTTTTCATCTTGAACTCTGATTTGAAACTGATTGAGTTTTCACCCAGGTACCTTTATATAGAGACAGAAGAGTATATAAAGAGAGAGCTTCTTATCTTCAGAATCAGTCTTTGGTGATTGAACTTTCAAACTGTCAAGATGGAAGAGTCAAAAAGACAGATTGCTTTTTTGGTGAGAGAGTTACAGACAGTGATTCGAAAGTATACTACGTTCAGTAAGAGTAAAGACTACTCCTCTGTCACTAGAGATAAAAGTGAAGATACTTGTTACATATGTCAAGAGAAAGGACATTGGGCACCAGATTGTCCCAAACGTAATAAAGGGAAAGATATCTGCTATCATTGTAAAGGACCAGGACATTGGTCTTCGGAATGCCCACAAAAGAAAGAAGAACAAGAACAAGAAGAAGAGGAGAGGGAGGAAGTGGATTCAAAATTAACAAACCTAGAAGAAGAAGAAGAACATATCATCAAGAAAATTAAGAAGAGAGTAAGAAGAATGGAAGATAGTGAGAATGAAGAAGAAGAAGAAGAAAAGGAAAACAGGATTCCTACGAAGAAGAAACACAAGAGAGACAGTGAGAAGGAAACTCCAGTGTTTAAATTCAAGCCACACAAGCATTACAGAAAGTGAACTTTGTTTTTTCTTGTGTGATTTTTTTTGGTGTTATATGTTATATTGCTGAATTATTTTGTAAAAAAAATTGGATGAATACACCAGACTGGAGAGAAAAAAAGTAAGTGGTTTTGTGTTATTTTGTTTTTAGAGTAGAAATGCACGCACACACGCACGCACTCACAGTTGTACTATGGTGGGATTTTTTTAAAGTTTTAACTTGATTTTTTTGGCAAATTTGATTTCATTTCTAGAAATTTGGGGGGGCCCTAAAAAGGACCGTAGGGTAGTTTTGTTTTTGGTTTCAAAACAAAACTTTCAAATTAACTTTAAATGCCGTAGTCCTTTACCACGGCCCAATCCATATCCTCTTAATGCTGCTGCTACTGATGGCGTTTTCATTATGGTGGTAGTCACTGGTGGTGTTGGTGGTGGTGGTGGCGTGGAAGGCTTAGAAGAAGAATGTTGTTTAGCCCGTGATGGTCTTTTCCGTTTAGGTGGTTGATGAGTTAAAGAATACTTATAGACAATAGTCAACCATTTTAACTCATATAATATCTCTTCCATCAGACTTACAGTCCTTTCTTGAAAACTGATGCTTTCCTTTCCTGTTTCCTTCTTCTCCTCCTCTTGTAACTGCTGCTGCTGCTGTTGCTGTCTGATTTCTTCTTCTTCACTTTGTTTTCTTCTCTCTTCTTCTTCTTTCTGTTGTTGCTGAAGAAGAAGAAACATTTCTTCCTCTTCCCGTTGCTTTTTTACAAAATTTTCCATCTCTTCCATTTGTCTTCTTTTAAAATCATCCACCACCATTGGTACAGTAGTAGCAGCAGTAGTAGTAGCAGTATTGTCAAACTCTTGATTTAGTAAATCTAAATCAAAGTCTTCCGGCCGAAAGTTCAATAATGCCGCAGCATTCATTATCGTTGCAGGATCACTCCAATACATTGATGTAGTACTTGTCTTTCCAGTCTCTGTGAAGGCTGTCGAAAAAAGTAATAAACCCCCCTACGAACGCTACGATACCTTTATACCCGAGATGACGTCACACCTCCGCTCTCTTCCCATTGGAAGAAAACCGAACCGACTTGTAACGCGTGTTTGGATTGGTAGTTGATTTGGATCCATTTCAATCCGATCGTAAGGTATATATACAACCGCTGGTTTCATAAAAGCTTCACCGGTTTTTCTCCAAGACGACCACTCATAAAACAAATCATGTGGGTTAGTGTTGAATCCTCCAACATTGTTTCAGGAATGCTGTTTAATCCAGCATTCCTTATGTATGTAAAAGCATCATGGGCTAAAACCAAAATTACAGACACAGCTACATGGTATAGACAAACTTATGTGGAGAGACAAGGTTGTCTAAAGAGGGTTTTGCCGTATGGGCCCGAAGTTCGAAGAAGTTTAAGAAGAAAAAGAAAACCCTCTAGGAGATGCTCCTGTTGTTAAAAAAACAACAACAACAAAAAAACGGTCCTTTTTAGGACCACCCATTTTTCAAGAAAAGATTAATTATTTTCCAATATTGCCTATATAAGTGTGTGTTTTTTATATGTTGTGTGTATATATATATTTTTCTTTTTGTCATAGTCTCCCTATGTATGTTATGTGTGGTGTGTGGATTTTTTTTGGAAAAAAAGGGGGGATGTTTTCCATCACGTCCGCGCTTCTCGCATATAAAGCGGTGTCTTCCATAGTTCAACCATTCACACTTCAACATCTGAAATGACAACCATTGAAAACCTACAGGAAGCCTGGGATGTGATGGTGGGAGTGGAGTCTCTGGTAGAAAGGATAGAGTGTTGTTGGAGATATCCAACCACTCTATCCTTTGTCTCAAACCAAGTAGCAGCCATTAAGAATGCCAGGAGTTTGATCCATCAAGTCATAGTGGAGGAAGCTATGAAGGCCACCTCGGAACAACTACCCTGTCGAGTAGGGCTTCTCAAGAAAGCCCTGGACTTAGTGGAAGGGGTGGAGAATTTTCTTAAGAAAGTCTCAGAAGATTTGTGGCTATATCCACCCCCCACTGCAGCCAAACGGGAAGCCATAGCCCTACTGACAGCAAAGATTCAAGTGAAAGAAGTTATGGAAAAGGAGGTGGCCAAAATTAAAAAAATTTGGGCAGAGGAAAGAATGGAAAGATTGGAAAAGAAGAAGAAACAAGAGTTTCATCGCCTGAATTTGTCCTGGATGAAAATCCAGGACAAGTTCAGGCAAATGGGAGATCCAAACTGGCTACCAGAGAAGAAGAAGAAGAACAAAAAATTTCACATCCCAGGTTTCCTCACTAAATGTTGGAGAGGAAATAAATAAAAGCTCTTCCACCAAAAAAAACAAAACCAACGGTCCCTATCAGGACCACCCTTTTTCAAGAAAGATTAATTCTATTTCCCTCCCTCCCCCTGTAATGTAGTAACGAAGACAACGTCTACTACTATCAAAAACACCTCCCACCCTCCACCCCTTTTTTGATGGTAGTAGACGTTGTCTTCGTTACTACATTACGCTACGACTCCCCTCCATGTTAAACTCCCGTACGTCCCCAGAGTGCCCCCTCCATGTTAAACTCCCGTACGTCCCCAGAGTGCCCCCTCCATGTTAAACTCCCGTACGTCCCCCAAGTGCCCCCTCCATGTTAAACTCTCGTACGTCCCCCAAGTGCCCCCTTTGTCCCTCAGTCACCCCCCTACACTACTAAAATGGTATGGCAATGAGGTAATGCCCTCTTCCCTGGCGTCTCAAGTATCATATATACGCTGTGTACAACCAAAAAAAGAATCTGCTTTGGGTTCTGGCATTTTGTACAGTCCCTGACCAACGCAGGCTTCTCTGTCTTCAGCACTTATATGGATCTGCATGGAGGTTTCCTTGAGGAAAATAATGGGGTTGGTCTTTACATCCTATATGTCCTTAAGATGCATACATTTTGCATGATTGTATGCAGAATTAAGTTAAAAAGTTTTTATATTATTCAAAGTACTATTTCAAAGAACTTAATAGCTGTTTTAGTACTGTATTACTTTCGGATGGCTGTTTATCCATAAAGTTGGAGGATTTGTATTGAGAAATCATTTTGCGGAAGGTTTATCAACAAATACAAGTTATAGAATAGTGAACATCACTCCAAAAAGTTTGATATTTATTTTGTTACGCACATGTCTCATGTTTGTATTTGCCAAGCTTTACATACGGCGCTCGCCTTTACAGATCACTCACATTTCACCTCTGTCCACGTGGGTTTGAGTCCTGGCTCGACCACAGTGGGTATATGAGAAAGATTGCCGGTAGCTTCCCGTGGGTCGGTGGTTCATCCCGGGGTCTTCATCGGTGTAGAATAATAAATATTTACATTTTGGCACAGAGAATAAAAATTATTAAAGCTTATAAAAAGGGTCTAACTAAAGGAAAAGAACAAAGTAACCAGAAATAACTACATTTTATAGGAAGGGATCAATCTTATAAGAAAAGAGCAACGAGATTTGCTGAAAGCTATTGGCTCAATAGCGGTAAGCTGTTTGGGATGATCTAGTTATCAACGTCATTGCAAAGATACCATGTTTCATCTGGCGCCATCGTTGTTGTTGTTTGTAATTCCCTCCGGAAATTTATCAGAGCACTCCAGAAAAAATGGTCTGGGTAATTAACACACACACACACACATATATATATGTGTGTGTGTGTGTGTGTGTGTGTGTGTGTGTGTGTGTGTGTGTGTGTGTGTGTGTGTGTGTGTGTGTCCACACACATATAAATGATATAACCTGGTAGGGCGGGGGTACGGTGGGGCTACACAGATACCACCTAGTTTCCACGAGAATACCATCCCAATGAATTATTCATTATCTGATAAAATAAATCTAGTAATTATACGTATATATATATAGCCATTTGTGCGCTGATCCATTCCTAGCCATGAAAAGGACTGGTTGCAATGCTGAAAAAGTGGCTGTGGCCATTGTTAGAACCTAGAAATATGTACATTGTTATTCGAAGTGCAGCAGGAATATTGTACTGAGGACACATTTGTTCTTAGGTACGGACGGGATTGGTAGAAGTTAGAAGCCTTGCTCTCATGCAATGCAGGTCGTAACTAAGACTTCTACTGAAACATTCAATTTCCTGGATTTGATCAGTGTTCAAGTCAAAGACGATCTTGATGGTTGGAGCACTGCAATCAAGTACCCACTGCAACACAAGTTCGGCTTCATTTCTAAGAATATTAGCTGCACCTGACCTACAAGACTGAATGCATCATAGGATATTATGGAGATGTTTATCACGTCCGCACTGTAAAGAGGGGCATATGTAAGGAATGCATTTTCTATCGTTGGCTTCTCCTTTACACTGGAGGAATGTAGGAGTTACAGAGTGTTCATTGAACTTGTGTTTGTTGGTTTGCAGTGTCTAGAAGCCTGTTATAACCATTGATTTGATGAATGTTTCGGCTACCGCTCTTGGTTTGGTTGAGGTGGATGTCCATAAGTGATGTGCCTGCAGTAGAGGGTTGTCTTGGATGCGGAGGTGTCTGAGTGATGTCTATCTATTTTCACCTCTTCCCATGTCTTGCGCCAGTATGAGTTAACTGCCTCTTGAACCATATTATGCCAGGGGGTTATCAGTTAGATCGAAGAATGAAGAGAGGGAAGTAGTTGTGTGTGTGTGTGGGGGGGGGGGGGGGGTAAATAGCCCCATGAGGGGGCACTATAGCCCCAAACGGGAATTTAACATGGCGGGGGCACTATAGCCCCAAACGGGAATTTAACATGGCGGGGGCAGTATAGACTCAAACGGGAATTTAACATGGTGGGGCCTCTACAGCCTCAAACGGGAATGGAATAGGGTGGGGGCCTCTACAGACCCAAACGGGAAAAGGAACGGGAAAAAAAATAGAGAGAGAGAGAGAGAAGTAGGGCAATCATTGGGAAAATTAATCTTTTCTTGAAAAATGGGTGACCCTGAAAAGGGCCGTTGGAGGAGGATGACTTTTTCCTTCAACATTGAGTGAAGAAGCCTAGGAAGGTGGTGTGAGATTTTTTCTTCTTCTGGAGTGGTGGTGGTGGATTGGGCAGCCAGTCGGGATGTTCCATACGTCTGAACTTATCCTGGATTTTCATCCAGTTTAAATTCAGGCGTTGAAATTCCTTTTCTTTCCTGGCCTGTTCCTTCTGACTTCGTTCCAGAGCCCACAAGATCTTAATGTGGGCTACTTCTTGCTCCAAAACTTTTCTTAATAATAATTTTGTCGTGTGTAGATTTATCTCTTCACGCCTGACGATACTGGCGGGTGGATAAATCCAACAATCTTCCTTCACTTGGTGTAGGAAGTATTCCACCCCATCCAGTAAGTCGAGGGCCGACTTAATAAAACCCACACGACAAGGAGCCGAAGAAGTCTTTAAGGATTCCTCCACCAAGACATCCTTCACCAGCCTCCTCGCTGAAGTGAGAGCCGCTAGTTGGCTGGTGACGTATGGCTTGGTGGCAGGATATCTCCACCAACACTCCAACCTTTCCACTAAAGACTCCACACCCACCATCACATCGCAGGCTTCCTGCAATAATTCAGTGCTATTCATTCTTCAGTTGAAGTGTGAATGGCGGAACTATGGAAGACCCCGCTTTATATGCTCGAAGCGCGGACGTGAAGGAAAACATTCCCTTTTTACCAAAACATAAATTTTTTTATCAAACATACAAACAAAACACACACCATACCATCCTTTTTTCTTTTTTTCTTTTTTAATCAAACACACTCTATACAAACACACTCTACAAACACATACCAGGGAATGGCTAATTTTGTTTTTGGAGTGGGAAAAAAAGCAAACACACTCTATACAAACACACAAACATACACACAAGTATGGCAATTATGAAAATTAATCTTTTCTTGTGAAATGGGTGGCCCTGAAAAGGGCGGTTTGGTTTTTTAGTACATCTAGAGGTGCGGGCACCTCCCTGGCTTAGCCCGACACGCGGGACAGCTTCCCCTCCATGTTGCTGCACTCATGCAGCGCTTGTTGTTTTTCAAAGCAAACGGAGGATGGTCCGCTTCAGGATCCCAATTTTCTTTTTCCTCCATCATCGGGTGGGGTCTGATGGGGATATTCTTCTCCCTCTCCTCCTTTTCCCTCTTTTCCAGGTCGTGTAGAAGGTGCCACGCCACCTCTAGATGCACTCGGACCTGTCTCACTGTTTCAGTTTTGTTCATTCTGTTGAATAAGTGGGGTAGCTCTATCGGGGAAGGTGTTGTTTTAATATACTAGAAGCGCGGACGTGAAGGAAAACATCCCTTCCCAAAAAAAAAAACCATTACTCCCACTACCCCGCGTCTGACGTCATCCCTATGACGTCATTCTAGGCTTCGCGGATTCTGCACTCCATCACCCCTTACCCAAAAAACACAAACCCAGTGCGCGGACCTAAAAGAAACTACTTTTTAAATTTTTTTATCAAACATACAAACACACTACTCTTTTTTATTTTTGATTTTATTTTTATCAAACACACACCACACTATCTATTTTTATTTTTTTTTTTTCAAACACACACCACACTCTCTATAGAAACATTATTTTTTCGGAAAGGGAATTTTTTGAAGGGGCAAAGACAAACTCAAACACACAAACACATACAAACACACACACACACACATATATATATATATATATATATATATATATATATATATATATATATATATATATATATATATATATATATATGGCAAGGATATGAAAATTAATCTTTTCTTGATTAATGGGTGGCCCTGAAAAGGACCGTTGGGGTTAAGAAGTTATGTTGTTTTAACTTCTAGTAGCAGTAGCGGTAGCCGCAGCAGGGCGGCTACGTTTAGCCACGGGTCTCACGGCTTTAAGACAAGCTCTCTTTCTGGTAAAAGAGAAGGCAAACTCATCGCAGTCTATCTTACAGCTGACTTCTCCGTCGGGTAGTTTCATGGACTGCAAGAGTTGTTGTTGCTGTTGTTGTTGTTGTCTTTGTTGTTGCTGCTGCTGCAGTCTTTGTCTCTCCTCCCATTCTGTTCTGTCCCTGATGATTTCTTCCCTTAGGACTTCTTCCACCAGATCATGAGCCATTTGTAGGAAGATCATTGTCTTTCTCTCAGGGTTGGTCTCCATCAAATGATGCTTCACCCTCTGCATGTTCACCATAGCGTCGTTCAGTTTGCTTATCTTGGCTGCTGCCATCTTCTTGAAGTGTTGTTGATATCTTGACGAGTCAACGAGAGTGACTACATTGTTGTTGTTGTTCTTGGATTAAAGTCGTATGCGCCCTTCGGGCATGCACGACTATGTACCCCCGTTAGGGGGATTAAATATGTGATTAAACACATTTCTAGTTTGTCAGGTGTGTTAACAGTTCGTAACACACCTGACACAGATGTACACCCCTCCAGCGCAGCATGATTCCCCACGAGGAGGTTAAATTGAATGCGCGCTATTGGAGAGGTAGTACACTTAACACACCCTACAGTCAATGCATGGTTGCCCCACGAGAGGGATCATTGAGCGCACGAAATCGTAAGGTGTGTTGATATACCTGTACATAGGACTAGAACCACAATGTTTACAGGTATATGTGTGCGCGTTGTAGCGCACGTTGTTGATGGAATTGTTTGAAGTACACAGTCTGGAGTGGAAAAGGCGGCACGGACTAAGCAAGCGAAGGCGCGAAGAGTGACGGAAGCTGAAACGCCAGTAACGTACATACATGATCAAATTCTGCCCAGTTATACTAAGTCGGGCTGTCCCTAATACCAATAAAGTGTAAGCCACTTATTCAATTATGACAATACTACAAGTTACAAAGAATTTTCCATTTAACGCGTATGTTTTCAATTATAAAAATTTTGTGTACAAAGTGTACATATTATTTTCAAAAAAACAATACCAATCTTTGAGTAGGAATTACTCATATCTTTTTCGTATCACGCAGACTACAATTGTAGGTTGTGACTTTTTAGACGGTGGCTCGAAATTGATCAAATTTGTGTTTGAAAAGAGTATAATCAAAAGGGGTTTTCGAAAAAAAGCCAAATTGAAAACCCCATTGATTCAGGCAATGAAATAGCCCTTAGAAGGACTGTTTAGCCCTTAGAAGGACTATTATTCAGCAGGTGGTCCCCGGTAGAGAAGCTCTGTCTGTCTGCCATGCTGGCTCTCTCCTTAACGCAGCGCCCCCTTGGTAGCTCGCTATGTTGCTGCTCGATGTGGTCGGCTGTTGGCGGGGGGATAAGTCGACATTCCTCCATTGGTCAGCACAGCAGCTAGGCCCCATACTTCCATACTGCAAGAGGGGTGGTCTTGCAGTTGTAGTTGGGTGCTCCAAGGCTGCTGCAAGGCTGCCAAGACTGCCTCTTTCCCTCCTCGTCCACTGCGTCTCCCTCTATCGGTTAGCACGTCTGCCACACGTCTACACTCTCCACCTGCTGCTGCCTGAATGGTGACTACATTGTTTGTTGTTAAATTAACGACGTGTGCGGCCATTCGGCCATTTACGTCGGGTTAATGAGCGCGATGCGCCCTATTTAATTAGTCACCAATGGGTTAGAGTTATAACCCATTGATGCATTACTGTGTGCAAAGCACACTATTTATTTTACACCCCTCCATCGCTGCATGGTTTCCCCAAGTGAATGGGGTTCATTGTAGGCGCGATATAGGAGGGTGTGTAGATTTACTTTCAACCTGTACATAGGATTAGAACCTCAATGTTCGCAGGTGTGATAGGAATGCATGCAAAGCATGCTGGCATTTAGCGTGTCTGGAGCGTGGCAGGCAGCTTGATCAAATTCTGCCCAGTTATCTAAGTCGGGCTGTCCCTAATACCAATAAAGTGTTAGCCACTTGTTCAATTATGGCAATACTTCAAGTTTAAAGAATTTTGTTATTTAACGCGATTATTCCAGTTGTAAAGAATTTTGTGTACAAAGTGTACATGTTATTTTCAAAAACAATACCAATCTTTGAGTAAAAATTACTCGTATCATTTTCGTATCACGCACACTACAATTTTGAGTTATAATTTTTTAGACGGCGTTTCGAAATTGGTCAAATGTGTCTTTTAGAAGAGTATAATCAAAAGGGGCTTTCGAAAAATACCAAATTGAAAACCCCATTGATTCAGGCAATTATGTTAGCCCTTAAAAGGACTATTTTCAGCATTCTTCATACAGCAGCCCCGGGGGTCTTCTTCCCGTCTGCTGTATACCTCCAACCGCTGTGCCTAGCTGGATATGTGTTGGTCCCCGGTGGTGGTAGGTGGCGGGGTACCCACTCCCGCTCCTTTCCCTCTACGCCTTGCCTTACACTTCCAGCTCCGGCTTTTCAGGTTGGCGTCGCCTTTGTCTTTGTTGTTGTTGTTGTTGCTTTTCATGGGGGGTTAGGTTGGCTGCCTGGTATAGCAGTGCGTCAAAAAAGATGGTCCCCTGACTTCCGTTGTACGTAGCAGAGTGATCCTATCTGTCGTCGTTACTGCACAGCCCCCTACCCTCCTCATCTCTGTAGCTGCGTAGACTACATGTTTTTCTGCGGAAAATACCTCGTCTCTTGCAGAACACTTGTTTTTCTGCGGAAAATCCTAGTTATTCTGCGATGTGAAGGTTTTCTTTACAGATGGTCCCCTGACTTCTATTGTAGTAGAGTGATCCTAACTGCATTACTCTCCACGTGTTGTTAGACAAAGGCATGCGCCCCCCACAGCGGCTCCGGTCTGATCTTCTCTCGTCGAATGCTGGCGCCTGAATGTGACTACACTGGCCAATTCACCGCTTTATATGCTTGAAGCGCGGACGCGATGGAAAACATGGGGTTCAGATCGAGAGTGAGAAATGGATAGAGGGGGTGACTTCAGATCGATAGAAAGAGATAGATAGAGCATATGCATTTTGTTTTTTTAAATTCAATAAAAAAACCACACAACACCATTTTTTTTCTTCAAAAAATGAACATTTTTTAATGAACAACAAGAAGCTTCTCTAACATAAAAAAGGTAAAAACAATCAACAAGATATTAAACAGGAACGTATTTACAGGGTTGACAACGTTGGGAAGGCAAACTAAACTTCCACTTTTCTACATCTACATCATTCCGATGCACACTACGTTTCTGAGCTAAAGACAAGAGATAACCATAACGTTCGCAAAACCATCGTTCTACTTTAGCATCGTTTCGAGCATAGTCTCTATCAAAACAAGTCAATAAATGTTCTAAGGAATATCCGAGACTGCGTTGATGAAGAAAATGTAAACAATATTGTCCACACACCATTGAATCCGATCCTTGTAATCGGGCATTATTGAATCGAGTAGAGATGGCATTTCTTCTCATAAAGTCGATGATGTCGTCTTCCAAAGGAGGTAATCCATAAGAATCAAAATATTCCACACCACCATTGTGATCGTTGGGAAAGTACACAGCTACCCAATGGGTTCCTGGTCGATGACTGTCGTCGGTATTGATGACATAGGCATGAACGTCTTTAGGTTTGCGATGAGGTAGTTCATCTTTAGCACACACCACAGGATTCCAAGAAGAAGTATAGGAACTGCAAGTCAACAGGTAATGAAGTTCCCTGGTATCCATTTTTTCTTCACAGGTAATAATGAGTCATCAATCCACACTTGACTGTATGCTTGAATTGATCTGTCAAGTAATTCCACGAATACTCACGGCGGATAGTCTCTGTACTCTGTTGAATGAGACCTTCGATGCGTTTGATCTCCAGAGGAGTGAGTGAAGGTGAAGAAGAATCCTGCAAGTCTTTATACCATTTTCTCAACACCTTTTCTTCCGAGATCTGAGACCAGGCGTCTTCCAAAAATTCATCCATTCTTTCTTCGGCCGTCATCATCAAACATTTGTCGTGTTGTTTTTGGCGGGGATGATCAATTTGACATCTATGACAATGTTCTCGGGTCAGGGTGTTCATTCTTTCAATCAATTCCTGCACATAACAGGAAACTAAATGTTTTTCTTGTTCTGGCCATCGAGAAATAAATCCAACAAACTCGGGAACAGTATTATTCTCTTCTTCTTTTGGAAGTTCTGGATGAATCAACCCGTCATCATCCGTGATAGTTTGTGACTGTTGTGCTTCACAAAATCCCTCGTCCATCTCCATAGGTTCTTCTTCTACGTGTTGCATCTTTTTTCTTTTCTTCTAATAGTCTAGAATCACTTCTCTCAAACTGTTGATCTCTAGAGTATTATCAAATTCTGCATACAAGACGACGTTCACTATGTCGGGTAGAGGATCTTTAAACTGAAGTTCCACACGAAGTGGGCCTGATTTTATAGGGTAGAAATGTCCTTCGTCGCTGCCTTGGTCAGGAGTGAAATCAAATCCCCACAAGGCATACCCTCCTGCATAATCGTCGTACGAAATACCGTGGCTGGTGTTGGTGCTTAACTGTCCCGTGACTTCAAACAGGCTCAGGTAAGATCGCAAGTAATTTTTCTGGGCGTCGCCAAAGTTAGGTTCAAAAGGTCTGGTACACAACGTTTTGCCATCTCGACTGAATTCTATCTTTGAGACGTTGTAGTGTTTAAACTCGAACGGATTCTGATTGTGGACTCCGTTGAGGGCTGCATTACTGACGATGCCAATCAGCAAAAGTTTGGGTAGCTGTCCTTGGAAGACGTGATTTTCGACTTTAGATCGGAGTCCAGCGGCAATGGTAAATGTTTTCACTTCCACTCGTCGCACAGGATACTTGGCAGTGGTTATGCTCAAAGTTTGACTGATGTCGTTGGCTACTTTTGGTAAGAATTCCACACGTCGCACGTAAAGTCTGACTTCTTGGATGATGGTTTTCCACTCGTTAGCATAAGCCATCAAATGGAAAGCGGGACTACTGCGATTCAGTCTCATGCGTACATCTACTCCGTTCAACAAATACTTGTCTTGCAACCACATGTCCAAATGCAAACAATCCATCAATTCTAAACTGCGTCTGATTTTCTTTTGACGCTCGTTAAATCCCACATTGTGCGGCTCTGCTGGAATTATAGTTTTATCAACGGCTTGCGTCGCCGGCACTGACACCGCTGTGTCGTTGAACTTTTCCGAGGTGTCAGGTTTCCAGACCACCGAAGCATCTAGATGAGTGTTCTTGGCTTCTTTTCCGTACGTCAAGAGATTTTCCAAGTAAGCACGGTAAGGGTAAGTATCCAAACTGCTGCTGACCAGTTTGTTATTCAAGTACAAATCTACTTCGCTGAACAAAGAATGCATGAAAATATTGACCGGTGCCACTTGGGCATCGGCCCCAGGAAGGCTACTGTCCGCCGTTTTGATCACTTTGAGTTTCAGGTACAAGTAGCTGTTATTCAGATCGATGTAATCTTCGGTTTGTCCTTTGATTTCAAATTAGATAGGAGCTGAATCCGTCAAAGACGATACAGGATGAAATTCCACCCATTGGGATTCTTGCATCGTCATCATGGTGGGAGGCATGGTAAACATATCCAGTTCTGACTTGGTACATTCGCAAGAATCTCGGTGCATCATTTTCAATGGCTTTTAGTAATCAAACACGTCTAATTCTCTGACGGTTCTTCTTTTCTTATTCTTTTTTGGAACACCACCGTGTGTTTTATGAACTCTGAAGGGATTTCGACGTCGTCTCTTTCTACCTTGTCCTTGCTGTGAAGTGGAGGAAGAAGTAATGCCAGGGCCTGAAGCGTGAAGTGAATTTATAGGACTCTCTCGAAGACCCAAAAGATCTTTGCCAGTGTACATCAACACATTTTTGCCTGCTCTCATAAAGGCTTCTTTAGGATTTTGTTTGTCGATGAGGACATTTTGCAAAAATTCTTTTCCTTGCGTTAAAGCGGCATCTTTTAAGGCATGGAATCCTCGAGTCACCATGGGTTTCAAAATAGGGGCTACCGTCCGAAAAGCCGATTTTAACATATCTCCTAAACCATGTCCTCGTTGTCGAGCCACTCCTCGGTACACTGGATACATTTTTGGATGTTACAATGCGTTGGAGAACCTTTTTCGAAAATGTAGTTTCACCTTGACTTTTCTTTTGTCAATGAATGGCACACTTTGTCCCAAATCTCCTTTTATACTAATGTTGACACTGTCAAAATACGATTTACTGACTGGAAGATAATGAGGGTGTACAAATTCACGGTGAACGTGAAACGTGTTTCCACCTTCTTCGTACGCACCAGCAGCAGTATCCACTTTGAAAGAAATGACTCTCAGTAAGGGAGCAACTGTGTGTCCCACCACGTTGTACTCTACCACATCGGAGTACACAAACATTAAATTCAGTCCAACGTTCAATTCGATAGGGGTGCGAAAAGCATGTTCGAATTCTACGTTGCTTGCGACTTTTTTATTAGTATACTTTTTATTTCCACCCAAAATAGCATACAACCCAGGAGAAGATTCAATGGTCATGAATTTTCTGTCCTGCTCAGGTAAGTTTTTGTCTTTTTTGTCGTCAATGAGTTCCCCCTTCTCTTTGAAAAATTGCAAGACGAAACGGCGTGCCACATCATGGTAAGCGATTCGTACCCATTTTTGGACACTGTTTAAGGCTTTGCCAAATTGGGATACGAAGATGGTTTCAATGGTGTCCACCAAATGTTTAGCACTAAAATAATACCCCTTAGGAATTCTCATGGTATGGCTCGCAAAGGGAGGAGTGGTCGTCATGAATACCTTTCTGGAATGCTCAAGGTCAGGTTTAATTTTCTCCAACTCATCATATATTTTTGCGTTCAAGATTTCCACGATGAAAGTGTTTTGACCTTCGTCGATGTTCATGATTTGCGTAGGATGAATGATTTCTACCAAAGCCACTTCCCAAATGAGCATCGTGATCTAATTGGATGGACTGAGGTAATTTGGCCGTGAAACAACATAACGTGTTGTTGGGAAACACATCCATGGAACTTTCACTGGGTAAAGTTAAATAAAATTGGTCATTCATAGTAGGTCCAAAGTGGTTTTGGCGTCCGAGGAGTCACTCGAGTTCAAATGACGTTCAAAGGGTTCCAAAAGAGGAGTGGTATTGTGGTGACTGGAAGAAGGTGGACTGACGTTAGTCATACTACCGTGGTGTTGGCTGCTGCTGTTGTTGTGGTGACTGTTGTCCGTCGTCGTAAATTTCAAAGAGGGACTGGGTAAAAGATAACCGATGCAACTGCTGAGTAAAATGGTCCACAATTGTTTGTCCCCTTGCTGCAAACTCAAATTGGCAATAGCTGCTCCGATGACACAATACACTACAAAGATTTGGCAGAAAAAGACGATTTGATTTTTAGGCACACGTTCTCCGCACCACACCCAGAGCGGTTGTTTTTGTAATTCTTGAAGAGAAGAACTCTGCGAAGGAGTCGAAGTCGTGGTTGTGTTGAATGGCATGTTAGGTTACTTCTTCTTCTTCTTTTTATAGTCGACGACTTGGGAAGCGGTAATCCAAGAATCAAAACTAGGAGGATATCCTTTCCAACGTACTTTGACTTCTTCTACTCGACGTTTGCCTACTTTGCGTGTTCTTTGTTTGAGAATGCTTTCGATGTCGTACAAGGCGTCTTCGTTTTTGGTCACTCATTGTAACTCAGGCAAGTAAAATGTTCCTTTGAGCACTTCACCGTGCATGTCTTCCAATTTATAGACGGGAGGATCCCGTCCACGCACGGGTGTAGTGACACAAAACAATTCGGTGGTCCAGTTGGGTAAATAACCTTTGTCAAAAGTACGTTTGGTTTTTCCGATGCGAACCCAATCTCCCGTCTTCAACTCCAGCAAGGTTTTTTTCTGGGGTGGTCTGCTCTGGGGTGTACCAAACAATCGATCAAACACGGTCACTTCGTTTTCAGGGCTGACCTCTTCGGGGGCACATCCGATGCTTCGATGGTACGATTGATTGTACGCTTTGACCAAACGGGGTAACACGTCGATGTACTTGAGAGTGTGTTGATGTGTAAAATATTTCCACATGCGTTCTTTCAAAGTTCTTTGAAAACGTTCCACGATACTGGCTTTGGTTTCATGATTTTCGGTGGTAAAAAAATAAATCTGTCTTTGTTTCAATTCTTTTTGAAAAGCTTGGTTTAGAAATTCGGTGCCTTTGTCAGTTTGCCATCGTAAAGGGTGACGACCACTTTGTTTCAAGACCAATTTTAAGGCACGTACCAATTCGGTACTGCTTTTAGATGTCAATACACGACCCAAGCAAATTTGGAAAACACGTCGATGACACAAAACAAATATTTGTGACCACAATTGTAGGCTGCCAAATGAGAGACGTCGGCTAAATCGGCTTGCCATTGATGATCGATGCCCTCCACTTGGGTTGGACTTCTAGAAAATTTTCGTCGAATGGGTTTGTATAACGTGTACGTCGATTGTTCTTGTAACCATCGTCGTACTTCGGGCAAACGTACACTTTTCAATTTACTTTTGGCAGCTCGATATAATTTTTGAACTCCTCCGTAACCAGCAGCATGGCCAGGATTGTAGTAAATGGTAGCTTAAAGTTTCTTCATGATTCCTCAATAAGTCAACCACTGTTCGATGCTACTACTTTGAGTGTAGTGAGGTTTGGACGAAGCAGCTTGACGCGTTCGACGAGTCCCAGGAGTGGGTAGTGAAGAAGGGGTAATGATGGTAGGTGTCTTCTTGGTGGTGTCTTTTTTCACTTCAGTCTTGCTGTCTTTTTTTTTTCTTCTGCTGAAGAAGGAGTGGACATCTTCTTTTTAACCCAATCTTTCATGGCTTCTCGATGAGGGGTAGGAGAGGGTGTCAACAAGGAAGCTGCAATTTGACTAGGTATGCCAGCAGACGGAGTTTGAAACACTTCTCGGGGCTCGTCTTCTTCTGTTGTCCCCGTGGCGGTGTCTGTTTTAGTGGTGATGGTGACTTTAGGTTCGCTTTTCATCAGGGTTTTGAAATCTCTCAGAGTGGGTGGAGCTGTTTCGTCGACAGCTTTTTGGTGAAAGAGTTGCAGACGTTGTAAAAGTTGACCGTACCGTTGGGATTTTTCTGTTTCTGACAAATCGCTTCGTTCCATCAGCGTTTGTAATTCTTGTTGTAACTGTGACATCTCGTTGAGATTAGGATTGGGTGGTAAATGAGGTATCCGTTGTTCGTTCCAACGATGGAATTCCATCCATCGTTTGTAAGGCACTAAAGTCAGTTTTCGTCCTTCCATTTCATCCAAAGGTACAAAAATGTGTGGTCTTTTCAGAGAAGGGTGTCCTTTTTATCTTGTTTTTTTATCGCATGACACCTCCTAAAAGTGGTCCAGCAATCGTTCCTAACAAAGGAGCCGCTATTTTTAACAACGGTCCTATCAGCATGGGTAGAAATCCTCCTCGTTGCACCAACATTTTTTTCTTTTGCTGGAGAGGTATTTTCTTTTTCACCATTTGACGAAGAACGTTCCGATGTTTACCTAATTTTTGTTTCTGTATCTTGGACAAAGGTACCGTTCCTTTCAAGACGTTCAAACAACATTCATACACGGTATCGATGATTTCTTTTGGGGCTGTTTGAATGAGTTGTTTTCGCATGGGAGGATTGGATTTGGTCAGGACAGACACGACGTCCCAATGTTTCGCCAGACGAGGTGGAAGTCCTTTTTTGCTTTTCTTCTTTTTTTGGTGGTGGTGGTGGTGTGCACGTTTGGGAGCCATCTTAGAGGTTAGGAGTAAGTCTGAAGTCTCTGGCAGGTCACCCTTCTATTTTATACTGGAACACGTCTCCACTGATTGTCTGCACGACGTACCATCTTCATGACAGGCCTCACTCGACGTTGAGGTGTTTTCAATGGACTAAATCATCTCAATTCTTCTTTGGATAAATCCACTAAACTTTGTAACACGCCGGTTCTATCTTGGACTTTTTGGTTTTAGGGGACGGTACTTTGTTCGCGGCTGCTGCCATGGCTAGATCAGCCGAAGTCGAGGGTCCCGGAGTGGTGACTTTCGAAATAGGTTTCCATTTTTGCATCAAATTAGGAAACACTTGTCTTAAGTCCGGTTTGGCAGGCATCATCATCATGAAGGGAGGTGAAGAAGATGAAGAAGTGGACGCAAGAGGATACCTCGTCACAGCTGGCTGTTGTGGTGGTGTCTTGCGGGTGTACGTTTGCGTCCTGGCAGCAGTACCTCTCTTGCGGGTGCCAGTGGTGGTGGGTGTTTTTTCTTCTTGGCAGAACTTTTCTTTTTCTTGGGGGCTTTCTTCTTTTTAGGGCTTTTCTTTTTTGTGGCTTTCTTTTTGGGGCTTATCTTCTTGTTTGGTGTTTTGGGTTTTTTGGCTTGGGCATTAGGATCCCATTTCAAAAGGGAACGAATCATGACCCATCCTAAAGAATCGCTCCCTCCAGGGGTTAAAATGATTTGTTTTTTAGTCCGTTGATCGATTCTAGGATCAGCTAGTTGTGACAACGCCCCTTTATGTTTTTGAAAAAAACGTTGAGTTTGATGAGGGATGTGAATGATGCCTTGCAGTAATTGACGTGCCGTCAAAGTAAACCATCGTAACACTTCTTTAAGACTAGCTTCTAACAAATGAGCACGGACTTGTGCATTTTTTTCGAGACTGATGACATACAAGGCACGAATCAATTTAGCCGAAGGATGATATTGAAAGGAAGTCATCTCGAAGACTGTGAGACAGAAATGACGCGGTAAATGTTTTTATAGTTTTTTTTCCAGAGTGTGGCTGAAGGGGACGTGTAAATGACGGGGCCTCCTTCTTGGCACCAATTGTGAAACAATTGGGCACGAAATCTCAAATAGTCGGGAGTGGTCGGTTTTAAGTCAATGAGTAAATATGCATGCATGA
Source organism: Margaritifera margaritifera (assembly GCA_029931535.1). Classification (NCBI taxonomy): domain Eukaryota; kingdom Metazoa; phylum Mollusca; class Bivalvia; order Unionida; family Margaritiferidae; genus Margaritifera; species Margaritifera margaritifera. The sequence goes on along the minus strand of JAQPZY010001370.1, from coordinate 2,300,327 downwards.
GGTGTTTGAGTGGCATCGTCGTAAGCATTATTCAGCCAAGGAGTGCCTAACTGTTTGGCTAGCACTTGCACTTGAGATTTGTCTCTGGGGCTTTTAAATAACACCACGTAATGAGCGTTGAGACTGATGGTACGGTGGGCTTTACTTTGTTGAAATAAATTTTGAGTAATGTAAATGATGCTGGCATTTCGATGGTGTCCTTTTCGTGTAAGCCAAAGTTTAATTTCTTCTTCGTCTTCTCCTAACATGTCGTCGAAGATGACCAGATGTGTTTGACTCACGTCAGACACGATCCCATCGTCTTCGCGAGGGATGCCTTCCGCAAACGAAATGGCTTCTCCTTGACTTTCTTTCAATAAAGTGTAAGACGGTTGCCACTCTTTGTAACACCACACGATGCGTTGAGGTGGACGATCGAACAGATGAGATTTGTGTTCGATCAAACGTTTGACAAATTCGGTTTTACCTGAAGCACTCGGTCCAGCAATCAACATGTTAAAAGGATGGCGCAGATACAAAGCGCCCCAACTAGGGCGATCTAACTTTTCGTCAATCACTTTGACAACAGAGGAAGTAGAAGAGGCAGACGAGGCAGAAGAAGATGTAGCAATGACTGAGGTAGGAAGATTTTTGAGAAGAAGACAAAAGACCCAAGACATTTTATACGTTTCATACACGTTTATTTTTTTTTTTTTTCAAAAACAAACAAACAAACAAAAACGTTTTTTACAAGTCATGAAGGACAGAAACGCAAACGGCAAAAATGGTCACGTACAAGATTAAGGCTACCACTAAAAGAATTAAAGTTCTGTACAAACAAGTCAATATACAACAAGAACAAAACACTGTCCTAGGAATGGAAGGCCCAGGCACTGGTGGTAGTATTCTTCTGCTCGTCTTTGTTCTGGTGGTGGTAGAAGAATGAAATGTCTCTGACGGTAAGGAGGGGGTGTGTTCCTCAGGGGGTTGTATTTGGACGACGACGACGGTGTGGTCTTTCTCTACTGTGTCAGGTTCTTCCAGGATTGTTTCTAAGGTCATTTCTTTTGACTTAGGTTCCCATTTCACTTTTGGAAACTTAGTGACGTGCCAGATCTTTGGCAAACTGGGGTACTTCTTGTAGCCAAACATTGAAACCAATTTTTCTCCAGTCACGTACATCTTTCCAACCGGTAAGTTGTTGGTGCAACCAACTAACAAGACACACTTCTTGAAACGTGTCAAAGGTAGATAAAGTATGACTAATGTCTTCTTCACACGGAGGTACCCCACTTGTCTTTATCACCACTCTCAACACTTTGAGTACAATTTGTCTTTCGTGTACCGATAAAGCATGAATGGTCATGTTTTTTTGTTTTTTTATGGTTCATCAAAATAGTCCAAAACAACCACGGGCCCTCCAAAATAATCCAAGACAAACACTGATCCTCAAAAATACTCCACAACGAATGTCCTGGAAAACGAAATCCAAGAAAGGTAGTCACCAAGACACACACTGCATAGAGTCCAAAATTCTTCAATGGAAACAGTTCTTGTATCAAGTCTTTATAATCCTCTAAGGTCTGAACACGATCGTTGACTTCCTTCCACGGAATCCGTTTCACAAGTGAAGACCACAGATCAGGCATGGTGGGTTTTTATAGGGTGAGATTCCCAAGGTGGGTATCTTTTGTGGTGGGATTTTATATCCAGGTTCCCAAGGTTGGTATCTTTTGTGAAAGTCTTCTCCAAGGTGCCAGCGATAGAATCTTCCCAAAATCAGTCTTCTCATACTTTGGAAGTAAGCAGTTTACAGATCGAGGAATGACTTTGAGTTTGCGTTTCACTTGTATCTTGACAAACTCTTGGTAAATCCGTTCTCGCAGCTCCAAAGGCAAACCACGAATGTGTTCTGGTAACGTATCCGACTTGGAAAGAAGTAACTCTCTTTTGTGTTCTTCACGATAGCGGTGATAGTTTCTCTTCAGAATCAGACTTCTGATACGGTGGAAGTCGCGGTAGTTTAAAAATCGAGGAATGAATTTGAGTTTGCGTTTCACTTGGATCTGGACAAACTCTTCGTAAATGCGTTCTCGCAACTTCAAAGGCAAACCACGAATGCGGTCTTCTAAACTAGGGACAAAATACTGGTAAATGTGTTCTCGCAGCTCCAAAGGTAAACCACGAATGTATTCTTGTAAAGTATCATCCGACATGTTACTTCTTCTTGTCATCTGGCTCATCGTACCCGTACTCTTCTAAGGCCATTAAAGGTAAGAACTGACAGTGCGGAGACCATCTGGCATGTTCAATGTTAGCTGAGTCGGTAGGCTCCCATTGGTGAAGTCTCACACCGCAACTGAAACACTGAACTTTATCTCCTTCTCCCAAGTAGATAAATCCAGATTTGGCTAAAGCTTTGGCAATTTCTGCTTGTAGTAGATAATTAGGCCACTTGTCTTGGAACGTCTTTAGTCGCTTTTCAAACTTGGAATAACCAGCCAAAGCCACAGGTATCGTCAATTCTTTACTCCTGTAGGTATGACAATTATGTGTACGTTTAATAAAGAGTAAAGGTGTTCCTGCATCGTAAAAGGGACGGTGAGGTGCTGCATCGACGATGTCCAAGCGTACGGCATCCGTCTCATCGTGTGAATGGCTGCTGTCAACGCGTACGGAATCCGTCTCGTCGCATGGTACCGCAGCGCACTCCAAGTCGTGATGGCACTTGGAGTTCACACTAGATTTCTCCTTTGGTGGGTGGGTGGCATGAGTATTCTTATTCATCTTTGGTGGGAGGATGACAAAAGCACTGATCTTTTTTTCTTCTTTCTAGGTAGACGTCTGTATTTGCAATGAATGGTTTTAACTTGGAAGTGATCCCTTTTTTATACTGCAGATCGGCGTGTCCGTAAGGCAAAGTGGTGTGGTCTGGAAGTCTCACTAGTTTCTGGTACACGATTTGGTACACTTTTTGTAAAGGACGAGTGACAATTTGGTGATTAGGTAACCGTACGATCTTGTGAGGTTCTAACGTGTGCACTCGAAAGTCTTCCACTTGTCCAGACAGCAAAGCATTTTTCAAAACCTCAAAATTGACCACTTGGCTGGTTCGATAGTTGAGGGTCAATCCTTTGACTTTGCATTGGGTGTGAAGTTGGCCTTGTGGGTCTCGGTATCGGTAGCCGTAATTTTTAGGGCCACCGCTGGCAAAACTCAGGATGGTGTCTTGAGGGTGCTCGTCTGTCCAGGCTCCTAAACGATCTCCTTGGATGGTAGGGTGTGGGCAACCGGGTCGATGGATGTACATGCAACTGTCGGTGTCAAAGTACAGGACACGATCTCCCAAGACTTCTAAAGCTTCGTCGTACAACTTCAAACTAGCATGGGCTGTCACGGCGGCGGCAATGACCACGTTGCTAAACTTGTCAGGTTTTACAAACTTGGGTTCTTCTTCGAAATTGACTAAGATCAAATCATCACGGACGATTTCGACGTGTTTGACTAGTACACTTTTGTCGTCCACCAGTTGAAAGTAGCGATAAGGATCGGTCACGTATTCCGTCTTGGTTAAGATGGGTCGTTGGGCCATTTTTACCCACAAACAATTGAGCATGACTTTAGCAAATGCTCTTTTTCCTTCGTTCTTTTCCACGTCTTCCAAAGTGATGCCTTCGACGTCACGGTACTCTTCTTTGAATCGGACTTGGTCTTCGGGAGTCTTGCACCACGAAGGATAGCCGCTGGCTTCTTGTTTCAGTTTAAAAAATTGGTTGACGTACCCCGAGAAAATGCCTGGATGATTCGTGGCGTCGTCCTTTTGGTATTGTGATGTGGTTGGAAAGTGCCAGATTTCGTACACTTTCAACAAACGGTATCCTCGATCCAGAGCTCGAAACAATTCGGCGCTGACCCACGTTCCTGTCAAAGACCGTTCTTCCTCCGTGTGGTGACAGGGGTGATCTTGGTTGCATGTTTCGGCACACGTACGGCATAAAGGAAACATCAGTTTTCCTTGGCAATGGTGAGGTAAGATGAGGTGGTACAAGTCGGTCGGAGGTAAGACTTTACATCTGATCAATCCTTCGTATTGACGAATGTGTTGCACGTCGATGTGTTCTGTCAAAATTTCTGGGTGACCGGTGGGAAATCGAGCATATTTACACACCCAAGGATACATCGAACACACGTCGATGTATTTGATTTCTTCTCCTTTGGATTCGTCTACGTTGTACAGCAAGCGAGTGGCATTGGTTCGTCCTCCAAATAAAAACTGTGGCGCGGATCCAAAGGTTCGATGTCGGCCACGTCGTAACTTTCGGTGATGCTCTTAAATTCAGGATCGGTTTTCAAACGTCGATCGTAGTCGTGCTCCCACATTTCAACCACTTGGTATCCTTGACTTTCTAACTTGAGTCGTCGTTGGTAAGTGCGTTCATACAACTGTTCCATGGTAGAGTCTGAATAAGGACTTTTCAGGTCTCGGTCAGGATAACAGGTAGGACATCCGTGAAACAAGCAACCCTGAAATTCGTACACCGTGTGAGGGTTTTCTAAATCCCAACCATCCACGGAATAAGATCCAATCTTCTTTTCTCCTCCTCCGTTTCTGGCATGTTGTATCCATTTGTCTTCTTTTTGGCACAAGTAATGGAGCCAACGTAAAGCTTTGGCCGAATATTGACGACTGGCAAAGAGAGACGTGTTGGAGTCGATGATGGCTAGTTCGTTCTCGGGCATGAAAGTTTGGGTGTACACTAAGGCACAGGCTTTGGGTAGGGTGCACGCATCTTTCAAAGGATCGACGTCTCCGTGCTCTAGAAATAACTCTCGAAACTTTCCACAGCAACGCCGTAAAATGTCCACATCGGATCGACAGTACTTCAACATTACCTCTTGAAAGTTAAATGGATCGGACTGGTGAGCGCGGTATCAAGCGTGAAAGGCTTCTCGCTGTTCGGGGCGCATTCCGTCGGGGTCGTAATCATGGAGGTCAGGCAAATGAGGTAGGACGGCATGTTGATTGGCTTCCGTATTGAAGAAGTGAGGAAAATAGCCTTTGGCCATTTCTGTCATGCCAAATGTTTTTGGCATTCGACTCAAAGACATGGCTAAATAACTCATGGAATCTTTGAATTTGACCTGGCCCACTTTCATGTAGATGAGCTTTTTTCCGTTCATGGTGACTTCAGGGCGTTCGGTACCTTGTCGCAAATAATAATTTAAAAACAACTGTCCATCGTATCCCGAGAAATTGTGAGCTATGACGGTGGCATATCGATGACAGTCTCCGTAACGTTGAATGTCCTCTTCGCTCCAAGTGTCGTCGGTTAGGTCTAAAAGCCATTCAGCAAACTCGGACAAAGTGTTAGGACCCCGAAAGATTTTTTCACGTCCTCCTGGAATCCGACTACAATGAGGACAGTGAAAATGGATCGTTTCTTGAATGCACTTCTCACAAGCACGATGAGTCACGCAAAAATTGGGAATGTGAATGCCTGTTTCTTGCATGCATTCAAAATCAAAAAAGATGAAATCCACTTGGTTCTTGTTCTTCTTTAATTCTTTCTTCTCTGTCTTGTCGTACTTTTGAATAAAACATTGATGATCAAAATCCACGATCTGGTAACAAATAGGACATCTTTTCTTTCCAGCACAAATGTGTCTCTTGGGGTCGTTGGTGCAAATCTGCTGTCCACACGTGGAGCATAATTTCAATAAGTCGCAAGCACATTTTTGTTGGTGTCCTTGTGTCTTGCGATGCTGTTGGTAACAAGAGGGACTGACAAAAGTGCGTCGACACGTCTCACAATGGACGTGGTGTTGTTCAGGAAGGCATGGTTTGTCCGCTAAACAGTCACGACATCTCTGACCGCAATGAATATGTCGCTCTCGACTGTTAAACCCTTGGTTGCATTTCTCGCAGTAGTCAGAGTATCCTAGAAATCCGGTGATACTGGTGATGGCATCGAAATGTTCTTGGTGGTAATACACGTGAATGTATTTTCCTTCGGGGAAATCGGGGCCTCGAAACAGCAGAGCTCTGCGCACTTCTTGAGGGTGTACTTTCAAAGTGTAGTGAGGAGCCAAGACGCCTTGAAGTTGTTGCATTTGTGAAATGATACACACGGTCTCTTTGGGAATGCCTGCTTGTCGTAACAGGAGTTCTGCTTCTTTTAGTTGTTGGGGTCTGTCCGATTCTCGAATGTTCTTCCAGGCTCTTTTCCATTCTTTACTCTCGTTCTTGTTGGCATACGTTCGCCCCACCACGATGGCTCGAGCCAAACACATCTGGTCTTGAGTATTGTCGATTTGGACGACACTGTGTTTGGTACTTCGAAGGTCGTCCACCAGTAACGCTTTCCTGCTTCGTCCGCTCCCTCGAGGAGGAGCAACCTGAGTCATGTAAAGTGTAGCCTTTCCATCCGTGATGGTAAACTTGTCGTTGGATTGTTGAACGTGTTCTATTTTGGACATGACTTTGTCTGGTGTTAATTCTGCCGGGGTGCTGAACTCGATCCAGACAGGTGACTTCAAATTGTCGTGATGGATGGCCAGTCTCAATCGATCGTCCTCTTTGGCTCCGCATTGTCGTTTCAAGTTCTGTAACACAGAACCCCACAAATCGCTAATGAACCCCGCCGCTTTCTCGCGAGGTACTTCGGACTTGAAGTCTTTGAAGTGAACCGTGTGAGTGTAGGCTGTGGTTTTAAATTTTCGAGAGGTTTTTTTTTGCGTCTCTCGAATACGATAGTAATTTTCAGGAGCCACGGTAGGTCTTTTTTGGTCAGGGGTTCTGGTGGTGGTAGTGGATTCTTTGGGTTGGGTTTTTTGGGTTTCAGGCTCACTCATCTCTTCTTCGAAATCGCTAGCATGGACTTGAGCTAGCAGTTCAGCCAGCGGTGTTTCATTCGGTACGGAAAATCTTTGTCGTCGTGGCCTCTTCGTTTCATCTTCTGTTTTCTCATAGATTTGGCGTGATCTTTTCATCTTGAAATCTGATTTGAAACTGATTCAGTTTCACCCAGGAGACTATATATAGAGGGAGCTTCTTACCCTCAGAATCAGTCTTTGTGATTGAACTTTCAAACTGTAAAGATGGAAAAGAAGAAGAAGTCAGAAAACCTTGCCCTTCTGCTCAAAATTTCAGCACAACAGACGGCTGTGGCTATCAAAATTTTACCGAGAGTCCTTGCAAAGTATACCGATAAGACAAAGGACTACTACTCCTCCTCTACCTCTCGAGATAAAAGTCAAGATACTTGTTATATCTGCCAAGAGAAAGGACATTGGGCTCCAGAATGTCCACAACGTCAAAACCAAAACAGAGATAAAGGGAAAGATACCTGTTATCATTGTAAAGGAAAAGGACATTGGTCTTCGGAGTGCCCTCAAAAACAAGAAGAAAATCTACCAGAGAGGGAGGAAGCCGAGGGATCTTCAAACCTAGAAGAAGAAGAAGAACCTATCGTCAAGAAAAGCAAGAAAGTTAGACGATTGGAAGACAGTGCGAATGAAGAAGAAGAACCCTTGATCCCTGTGAAGAAATTCAAGAAGAACAAGAGAGACAGACAGTGAACAATGAACTTTTTTTGGAGTGTGATGTGATGTTCATGGTGAATTATTTTGTAAAAAAAAAATGAGAATAGACCAGAATGGAAAAAAAGTAAGTGTTTTTTGTTATTTTAGAGTATGGATGCACTCACGCACTCACTCTTACACAAAAAAAAACAAGAAATGGGGATTTTTTAAGTTTTACTTGATTTTTTTTGGCAAAATTGATTTCTTTTCTAGAGATCTGGGTGGCCCTAAAAAGGACCGTTGGGGTGTTTGTTTGTTTGTTTTTTGTTAAAACAAACTTATGGAGTTGACATGATGAGCTTCAATTGTCGTAATCCTTTTCCACGACCCAGTCCAATTCTTGCTGCTGCTTTGGTGGTGGTAGTAGTAGTGAATGGTGGTGGTGGTGGTAGCATCTCAGTAGTCGTCGTGACGGGTTTCGCATGTTTAGCCCGTGATGGTCTTTTTCTCTTGGTTTGTGTTAAAGAATACTCATATAACTTTCTTAGATGCTTTAACTCACGTAAAATGTCTTGGAGTAGTAGACTCACCGTTTTATCTTCCTCGCTCTCTTCTTGCGGTTCTTCACTCTTCTCCTCTTCTAACTTTCTTATTTCTTCTTCTCGTTTTCTCCTTTCCTCTTCTTGTTGAAGAAACACTTCTTCCGCTTCTCTCTGTCGCTGTAAAAAAATTTCCATTTCTTCTTGTTGCTTCTTTTTAAAATCATCCAGGGCAGGCAGCAAAGAGGGAAGTGTTACAGCAGCAGCAGTCGTAGCGGTTTCAGACTCAAATTCTTGAGACAGAAAATCTAAATTAAAATCTTCCGGTTGGAAGTTCAACACACTATTCGTTGCAGGCTCACTCCAATACATTGTATTTCCGGTCTCCCTCATACTTAGGCTGTCCAAAAAGTAAAATCCCTACGAACGCTGTGATGCCTTTATACCCCAAATGACGTCACACCCCTACTCTCTTTCCATTGGAAGAAAAACCGACCTGCTTGTAACGCGTGTTTGGATTGGTAGTTCATTTCAATTCATTTCAATCCGATCGTAGGGTATATATACGACCGCTTGTCTCATAAAGCTTCACCGGTTTTTTCTCCAAGACTAGAAAAAAAAAGAAGATGTGGACAAGTGTGGAATCATCGACTATCATCTCGGGGATGTTGTTTAACCCAGCATTCCCCATGCATGTAAAAGCTTCATGGGCCATTACTAAAATCACAGAGACCGCCATCTGGAAACGTCGCATCTATATAGAAAGACAAGGATGTTTAAAGCGTGTCTTGATGTACGGACCGGAAGTCCGTAGAAGTCTCCTAAAAAGAAGACAACCCTCCAGGAGATGTGTATGTTAAACCAAAGAAAAAAACCAACGGCCCTTTTCAGGGCCACCCATTTTGTAAGAAAAGATTAATTTTCCCAATGATTGCCCTACTTCTCTCTCTCTCTCTCTCTCTCTCTCTCTCTCTCTCTCTCTCTCTCTCTCTCTCTCTCTCTTATTTTTTCCCGTTCCTTTTCCCGTTTGGGTCTGTAGAGGCCCCCACCCTATTCCATTCCCGTTTGAGGCTGTAGAGGCCCCACCATGTTAAATTCCCGTTTGAGTCTATAGTGCCCCAGCCATGTTAAATTCCCCTTTGGGGCTATAGTGCCCCCGCCATGTTAAATTCCCGTTTGGGGCTATAAAGTGCCCCCTCATGGGGCTATTTACCCCCCCCCCCCAACTACTGAGGGAGTATTTCAGTTGGGTTTTCCTTACGTAGGTAAACCAGCTGCTGCTACCTTCATCTTTTAACTCCAGCTGCCTGCGCGCAATCTCAAACTAAACTGAATCCGGTTGTCTAGTGATGTTGTCAAAAACGTTCCCTGGCTTTCATCACGATATGGACGTTTATGGGGATTGCGCTTATAAGTACATAGATTTCTGCGGTGGCACAGCTTTATGGGAGAAACTGAATCTTACGGAGAATATTTTGCTCAGATTTCTTCACCATATTGGTCTGCTGTCTGTGGAGATCTATGTCACTTTTAGGCCGTAAACAGCTCGTGAACGTGAGAAGATGCGATACATGTTGTAAGATAGGATTGGGTTCACCCCATTCTTTCCATGTGGGCCTGCTCTCATGATGGAATATAGAGTTCTTCTCTCTTTCTGTATCCTATCCTCTATATGTCTTCATATCGGCTCTCCAGGAAATAACAAGGTGGGTTGTTGATTCGGTTTCTCAAACATTGTTTTTCCAGGTTCCAGGATTTTGCTAATCTTCTTTTAGGGCCGTTGAAGATCACGATGTTGCTTTTGGATTGGTTGATTGAAAAGCGGTCAGCGTTGGAGAAGTTGTAGATTGTTTGCAGCGATATTTTCATGTCTGTTGACTGGTTATCAAGGATTGCCACGTCGTCGGCTACTGTGACTGATCCTATGAAGATGGTCCTAATTGATGTCCCCAGATATTCTAGCGCCTTGCCTAATGACCTGTCCAATGTGGAAGTGACTGCTGATCTGGTCTAGCCATTGTACCTTGCTAACTGATGCCATCGGTAGGTCTTTCAGGATGAGCGAAAGATTGCCTGTAATACCATGCGTACATAGCTTCCTCAGGAGGCCTTCATGCCATACAACATCAAAGGATTTTTCAGCATCCAGGGTGGCTAGAGCGAGTGTCTTGTTTGTATCTCTTGCCTCGTTGATTGCTTCAGATACAGCTGTGTTGCGTGGTTAGGGGAGGTGTTTTGTGTGAAACCTCTTTGGAGTTTATTTTGGGTAGGAGTCAGCTTACTGTCTAGGTGGGGTAAAAGCAATATTGTAATAGCTTGCTAAGGGCAGTTGTCACGGTTATTCCCCTGTAGTTATTAGGTAGCGTATGGTCCTTCCATTTGTTTTCTAAGGTGCGCCTTTCATTAACCATTCTGTGGGCGCTTGTTTTGATCTTCGGAAGGCTGCCGATTTCTTTTCGTTCCGTGGGCTTCTGCTTTTAGTTTCTTATAATCTATAGCGGTGCATTTTTGCTTCTAGCTTTACAACCCGGATAATTGCACTACGAGAAATTAAGATAAAGTATTTGCATTATAAGGGAAGATGGTGGAAAGTATGTATGTATGCATGTATATATGTATGTACCAGGGTACAAAGGACGTCAGGACAATAGTTGTCTCACGGGGCCAATAAACTGTAAAGTTACAAAAATGTAAATGGAAGTAATTTTGTCATTATATAATATTTTGTGCTGATGGTTTGCATTCCCATTTTGTTTCTTTCGAAATCCTTGCAAATCCAGCGACTATTAAAGCCTAGGTCGTTGGCAGTGTCGATCTCTTTTAATTTGTTTTTGTTGTCATAACTTGTATTGTATCTTGGGATTTTATTTGCCCACCAGATAATCCGACTTTCTTTGAATCTTGTTTCTGTCTTCGTTATTATCGTTTTGTCATTCTTGTGTCTTTTTGTGTCATTTTATATTTGGTGTTCAATATGGATCTTCATTCTCTCTTTTTTACACTTGGGTCTCTGAGCAAAAAGAAAGTGAAGCCTGAGCATCATCTGAACAATTACCTACATTATATTGAAAATAATATCACTCCATCGGTTTAAAAATCCATTTGGTACCTCATGTGATTGGAAATTCATCCAACACTTTTCTATAAAGATGGAACTCAGTTTTACAAACTTCATCCAACAAACTCCTCCATCTCCTGAAATCCAAATATTCCCACCAAGTAAGAGATTCGGACACTCTCGCCCAATCGCATACAGAATTTCTGAAAAACAATTGAACCAAAATAGTCTTCTCAGATACAAAGCTAAGACTTCCAACAACCGTATCTCTTTCGTAACAACATACCACCCAGATACCGAAAACATAGGACAAATTATCCAGAGACACTGGCACATTATTTACCCCTCTACGCGTCTATATGACGTCTTCAAAGAAACACACTTAGTCGCTTATCGACGACCAAAAATATTAAAAAACTATATGGTTTATGCCCAGCTGAGTTTAAATAATAGTACGAAAGCAGGAACACACAGATGTAAAGCCAGGCGTTGTCTAATCTGCGCACAAATGTCTGGGACTACTATATTCAAGGGTTTATCAGCAAGAGTTACATAAAGAATTTACCAAAAATTAGGATGGGTCATTAAAAACGCCACCCGTAAAGAAAAATCTCACAATTCACATGAGCTTCTCATAAGCTGCACATGAGAACCTTGTTAGAAACGTATGCAAATTGGGTAGATTTTGCAAGCTCATGTGTGCAGTTTGTTAGATCTTGTGAGCCCTTGAAAAACTAACCAATTTTCTCATGTGCAGATTTTGCTCACGTGAGAATTTGAATGTTCTCATGAGAAAGTATAACTTAGAAAATATTCTTTCCCCTTACATCTGACTATGTTTGAAAATAAGGCGGAGTTCTAAATTCTCACGTGAGAAATTTGGACTTCGATTCTGATCAGACACATTTTAGATTTGTTCTAAGTTGGTTTTTCTCATGTGAGTTAGAGATCACATGATGCATTTTTAATTTTTTTTCTTCTTCAAGTTGTCTGACAAAATTATCATATTTAAAGATACTTTAAAGTTTTACAAGATTTTTTTTCATGCTATTTCATAGCAAAGATTTTTTTCCCTTAGGCCCAAAAAAAAAATAAAAATATGTTTCCGGTCGGCCGACCGTCCCTGTTTCTCATTGCCGACCCTAGCACTTTTTCCCCACCCCACCACAATTTTTTAAAAAAAAATTTTTTCATTAAAAAAAAAATCACATTTGTGCATCTAATTGAGCCGGTCTTCATGCCCAGTACTTTGAAGTGCTTTAAATATTTTTGCTTTATATGTAATTAAAAAAAAAAAAAAAAAAAATACTGCCTACCCTAATTTTAAAACCAGTGCAATAGGAAACACACATATTTTTTTTTTTTTGGCCTTATATTAAAATATTTCAATGAAAAATTTCATACTATATAGTTTTTCATTGGATTTATTTTTTCTAACATATTATAAGAAGTGCATGTTATAATGACCAAATTTTTACATTGCCTTTGTCGTCTAAAAAATCTGTCTTGGGTTTCACGCTAATCACAAGGAAAAGAAAACCAACATGTGAACAGCGGCCCTGGCATGAATGGCTAACATTCACGCCAGGGCCACAAAGTGTATGTCATGAGTTAAATTTGCCATTTTCATTGTGTTTTTTCAATTTGATTTGTATTAAGTATTCAAATATGTCTTAATCAGCACTTACTGTTACTGTCAACGAATGCTAGTGACCCAGTTGATTACGTCAGGATCTCAAAACAAGCGTGTGAGGTCACGAGAAACATGGCGCACGAATCAAGGATAAGCATGAAGTTCGGATGGTTGACGATAAATTACATACAAGCTTGTTAATCTCATTTATTTTTTTTTTTGTTAGGGACTGGTTTTCTTCAAGCATATCAAATTCTACAATTGTCTTCATGCAGTGAAGTTTGAACTTTAAATGAGGCAAGTTCAGAAGTCGTATACATGTAGGTATGCTTCTAATTTTTATACTTTTAATTTTTCAAAGAATATGGCAGTGGATCTATTTCAAAGGTTTTAAGGTGTAAAGTGAGTTTATTTCATATTGCTTTTTTGTGTTTAAAGACGTAAAGTACCAAACGTTTGACAGATAGGATGTTGCAGCGTTCAAACTAAATGGTCATGAATAACACTTACAGATGTTTCTAAGACTAGTGAAGTGATTTTAGAATGTTGAATTAAAAAAAAATGCCATTGCCAAACAGGTATATAGTCACATTTGTTGTCCAGGTTACATAGTACATGTTGCTGCATGTATAATCTATTTCAGTCTACCTGAATCGTACAAGAAGCAGAGAAGGATTTAGGATTTTATTCTGAGAGGATTTGTTTAGAAGAGGTGGTTCAGTGCAATTGAAATGGCTAACATTCTTGTTTTTCACCTAATAGTGTACGATTTTAACAGATGGGGAGAGGGAACCTTTAACCATCTGACAACATCCCCCTCCCCAAAATGGATTTCTATAAGGAATTGAAGTAAAAAGTGCCTAAACCCATACAGAAAAAAAGTGAAGATTTCCCACATATTCAAGAAAGCGGCTGTGAGAGGTGCCTTTGACTGAAGAACTTGCCTTTCTGTGTAGCACATATTTGAGAAAGCGGCTGTGAGAGATTCCTTAGACTGAAGAGCTTGCCTTTCTGTGCATCAGCCTGAATTTTCTGGAATCTTTCTTTAATAATACATTGGATTTGATCTAGATCATACATCCACTGTCTCCTTAATTTGCTCCGCGTGCAACAATTTTGCAAAGAATGCAGTATGCTTAATTTAAAAAGACACTGTAACAGCTAATGAAATATATTTTGTGTTCAGAGTGTTTTACAAAAGAAATTGGACAGAATATCAGTACATCATGGTACTCTATTGAGAGGTTTCATTTTAACAAACTTTTAAATATTATGATAGAAACTACTGATATATTGCACAAGCTTGTACAAAATAATGTTTAACTTTGATAAATATAGTTTTAAGCAATTATGATAAATATTGTTTCAAACGATTATTAATTTGTATTCATTCATTCCCATGTCATTTCCTTTGATTTATTCAGATTTTAGGGGTCCCTAGTGAAACTGTATGATTAACAGCAAACAAGCTGGAGTATGTGTAATGAGTTCAAGAAAGTTTGCATACGTAAAACAAGATACATGGCTCAAAATTAGGATTTTTTTTCACTAACCCACAGGATCACCAAAATAATATTTTCATTGATCCTGTCTAAATTTCACTGATCTGGATAAAACCAAACAGAAGCCAGTTCCGTTTTTTTATTCAACATTTATTATTCATTAACATCAACTCAAAACAATAACTGTATTTCACCAACAACACAGTCTCTCCTGTGTCACACTTTAGCCATTAGTGTCCATTTTCCCAGCATTTCTGGTACTTTCTTAGTCTCTTATGTTCATCATATATATGATTACACTCCCTTGTCATCTAATTTTTGCCATTTCGGTGGCAGCTGCACACCTTGCAAATACTTCTACATGTTTACAATTGTCAGTGCATAATGCACTGAATGTTTATCAACAATAATATAAATATTAAAACATTGTTTGGTATAATTTTGGATTATTCAATGAGTCAATAAAAGCAACCTTTTCTGATTGGTCAATGCTAGCCTGAGACCATATACCTTTTGTTATCATCAGTAATGAAATCAGTGATTGGATGTAGTACACCTAACTGGTTTCATGTGCGTGAAGACTATTGCTTTCACAATAATCACACTAACAAACCGCGGGTATGTTCTTTTTGTTTCCTGTCAGTTTACTCAGCTTTACTCTCCTCTAGTGAAATCAGTTTATTGTTGTTGTTGTTGTGCTTTTATTATTACTTTCGTTATTATTATTTCTTTATTATCACGTCTTTACCTTTAATCTTTTATATGGTCGTACTTCAGTTTCATATTTGGAAGTTTTTTTTTTCTAAAATCATTTGCAATTCTGTAGTTTTGCATTTTTGCCTTCTATCTTTTATTTTTTAGTACTTCATGTTTGGGTTTTGGTTGGAAGGTTTATCTTTCTAGATTCTTTTTTGCTTTTTCCGGTTCTAATGTTCTGTATTGACATTTTTAGAGCATTTATTTTAATCTGCGCCGTATAGTCACTATTGAGATGACGTGCAGTTGAAAGGGCTTATCTTCCTAGATTTTCATGGGTTATAATGATTTATCTTCCAAGGTTTTCGTTTCCCCCCCCCCCAATTCTTTCTATTTACATTTTTAGAACTGTACCTTTAATCGGCGCCGTGTGACCACTGCTGTGCTGATGTGCCGTTCGACCCTGGAACATACATACATACATACATACATACATACATACATACATACATACATACATACATACATACATGCATACATACATACATACATACATACTTTCCAGCACCTTCCTTTATATTGTAAATACTTTATATTAGTTTCTTGTAGTGGCATTATCCGGGATGTAAATCTAGAAGCGAATAATGCACCGCAACAGAATATAGATGGGGCCAGATGAAACACAATATCCCATTCGCAACTTCGAGGTCAATCCTACAGATCATACCTTGAATGTATGCCGATAGCTACCATTCGAACAACTTCGGCTATTTAGAAAACAAGGATTGACCTAGAAGTTGCGCATGCATCGAACCATTTTTTTTTCAATTCTTTGTCAATACAAGGTAGTCCCAATAGATTGCGGGGGGGGGGGGGGGTAGTTGCGAAGAAATTTCCGGCGAACAAAATATATCATTTTTCTGTAAATTAGTACACCGACATATATCCGAGGCATATATTTGTCTCGCAGAAATAGCCGAGGTGATCCGAATGATGATATCCTCGCAATGACATAGATAACTAAGTCACCACAGTGTACCGCTATTCAGCAAATAGCGACCCCTTCCTATAACATGTAGTTATTTCTAATTATGTTGTTATTTTCCTTTAGTTTAGTCCTGTTCCTTATCTTTAATAGTTTTTCTTCTCTGTGCAAATATGTAAATATGTATTGTTCTACTCCTGTCACTTTTGTGTGTGTGTTTGTCTCTGTTTATGGAGTTCATTGTTCCCTGCGGAAGACCTTGCTTTATGTGGAAACGTTGACAAACTTTGTTATTTTCCCCGTGCCGTTTTCCAACTTTTGTGTCGTTATATAATATTTGTGATGATGGTTTGCATTCCCATTATGTTTCTTTGGTAATCTGGTTCCTAACAAAGCGAAGCTCAATAGCTATGTCGGTGTCTTTTATATATATATATATATATATATATATATATATATATATATATATATATATATATATATATATAACCCTATACAAGAGCCAGTCATTCCCCTAAAAACAAGAATGTAACATGTTCATTAATGCAAAATAGTTCAAATGTTCGCTAGAATTCAAATATGAACTACACACTCAATCTAAATTATCTTTACACCACATTTTATAACACATTTCCATCAAATTATAATTGCAAACAAATACTTGAAATTTCAGACATACTGGCTGAAATGATACAACCTCTTTGCTTGTCATCGACCCAGTGAATTAGGATTTAACAAGTTTATTACATTATTATAACCAGTTTGATTGCAGGTAATATAGGTGGTTTTCAGCGATATATTGGTGTGCCAAAAGCTTTTGTGTTGTAACTTGTTTTATGTGCTTATTATCAGTGGGAAACGTGATTAATGATCCCATGTAATATCCAATTTTACTGAAAACACATAATGTTATAATTGTCTGTAACATGAGTAAAAAACCTGTGATATCACCACCATTACAGATTTTTCTCTATAATTTCACTGCGAATGATTAAGCTACTAATCTTTTGGCTGCATATATATATATATAATAAGTTTTTAAATAAACTGTCTCCAGCTGTAGTAAATTGTCATTGTGACTTGTATTAACATTTCCCGTTGAAATGGTACGCAGCGTAGGTTTATATTACGACTTTAGATTGTGTACCTGACGTCCGCATCCAGCTGTGTTCATAATTCACGGATGAAAGCAAACTAGCCTAAATGTTCGAAAACTTAGAGACTGATATATATATATATATATATATATATATATATACACACACACACACACAAAGGTAATCTATGCCAATAAAAACCAATGAGCAATAGGTACCATGGTGTTGCCTGTACAAATTTAGAGCTAGATGAATTAGAATTTAGTCGGTATACCACTGATTGTGCAAGATATTGAAAAATCTTTTGTACAGCTTCAAAGTTTTATAGCACTTTTTGAACTGAAAAATAAATAACCGTGAATTGACTATTATTCGTGCGGTAGCAATTTTCATGGCTTTCGAAGTTGCTAAAAAAACTGTGTACTTAAAGAAGTAAATACATGATACCTTTTTGTAACTCCCTCCAGCATACGCATGTACACAAATCAAAGCACCAAAAAAAATTTCAATATTTGCGAAATCACGAAAATTGATAATATGAAGATAAATGAATACATAGTATATTATGAATAAATTATGCTGCTAAACTATTGAACACACGAAAAAAGCTTAAGTGTTTTGTAACAAATATTAAACAGTTGATGACCAAATAGCTGCAAAGTAGTTACCACCGACGAAGTATCGTTAAAGTACTTACGACAATATCGGTAAAAGTGATGCAAAATATTAACGTACATGTATTAAATTTCTCATAGATCTGAATTAAAATCCCTTGCAATATATTTATAAAAGGCCTATTAGCACAAAATCACAGGCTTTGCGTTTAAATCGGTTCTAAAGGAGGTAATTTATTTTGTGCATTGATTAAACAAGCCAGATGAAACTAACCTGTAGCTCGTGGTTCAATGTACTGTAGTTAATTGTATTGCACTGAATTCATCTTTGAGTCCTTAATGCCGTAAAATGCAGTATTTCGACAACAGATATTGTGACGTGGAAATGGTATTCCTTTCCAAAATTTAAAAGACATGTTTATGGTCAAATGTGATATTTTATAAAAGGTCTGACAATGTTTAAATAAATTACTAAAAACCAGCTAACAGAAAGCATCTCGAGCCATAGGAAGAACTTCCAAATTAAAACAAAATCCAGAACAATACAAACTTAATCTCCATAAGTTTACTGGTCGAGGATAATGGAAGATATACTAAGATCACATAAACTCATTTAAGACTAGTTAATATTCCAAATGATACTTCTGTTTTCTTTCAAAAGGAAAGGTACTTAACCTCCGTAATCAAGAAAGAATATATCATTGTACCAATTAAAGAAATGGTTGTTGAACTATGTTCCATTATACAGCACTATTTGTACACTTTTTTTCACCATTTATCTCGACTTTTTGTGCTATTAAAGACTATGAAGCATCGCTAACTTATTTTTATTTAAAAAAAAACAAACTTATGATAATCTTTTGGTTACACAACTTTCAGGAATTACTCATTTATAAGTATTTTTTCGAGTCACTAGATATTACTTGAATCTGAAATTCAATTAATTATACTGTATAGATTTATTAGGCATTTGGCCAATTTTTAAGTAGTGTGAAACTGTTAAATGAAAATGGCGTTTGTTTATAAATGTCTGAAAGGTTTTCAGATTTTGTTGCAAAAAGATTGTTTGAATATTCACTATCGGAAAAACAACGGTTTTTCTGAGAGAAACAATTTCATCCGTTTTTGACCATTTGCTCTTACTCATTCTAAAGATAGTCTTGAGCAACGAGACATATCGTTTCACAGTTGCATGAAGTGTGACTTTATTACTGTTACGTACAGCAGAGACTGAAGCTCAGAATCTACACTTTCAATTAAATATGTCAATTGATTCCCATTGAAGCAATATTTATGCCTTATTTTAAATAAATTTTGATAGTATTGTTTTTTTCTTCTTTAACTTTTTAAAGTTAAACATTTGTGGGCGTGTCGAAAATTATCCAGTGTCCCTCAAACAAAGAAAATGACACTTCAACTTCTGATACATGATATGTGATTAAAAATGATAGTTTGCAGAAATCTTAACACATATTTAGAGATCACATTAACAATGTCCACGAGGGAGACTATTTTAAAATATGTACAATAAACGCATTTAAGTTCTTAATCAATCTGAAAATTGTAACAATATAGGAAAAAATAAGGTTTTCTGTTCCTGATTGTCAGCATAAAATTTTCCAACTATTTAGAATTTGTTTTTCTTGGCTATGAAGTACATAAATTTTATTTCTATTCAGCACCCTTTTCTGCTTCTCTCATCATAATGACCTTGTGCTATGGCATGGAATTGATAATTTAGAAATATAGACCTGTGCAAATTAGACAACCTAACTGGTCATGGCTATAGACAACAGCAAAATAGATTATGATGCAATATGTACATCTAAAATTATTCTTTTTTACTTGTACAAACATTGTACAAGAAATCATTTTCAATTATAATATAATTGAAACAAGTTCGATAATGATATCTAAGCTACATAGGTCAAAAACGAAAATACGATGTTTGGTTTGTTGTTTTTTTGTAAATAATGTGGACATAACGAACTCTAATATACCACGACAAAACCGATACATATTGGGCCTAATATCAATACTCAGCACTGAAAACATGTGCATACCACGTCAAATAATACACATTAGTCCGCGAAAACTAGGATATGCTGGACATTCATATTTGAAATAATCCTAAACAAAATTGTACTTCTCTTCTTTCGGATGGCAAGATCCTAATTATATACCATAATTTGATATAATTAATATAAAGAATATTTTTATTTAAATTTTATATTTTTTTACCGAAAGAGATACGATATTTAATCAACGTTCCTTGTTTTTGAGCTAAGTTGCGGTTGAGATTACTTTGTACTTGGATAATTTCAAGACTAAGAAAAAAGACATTTCAAAAACAATTTTGCAAAAATTACCAACTGAACTTGTCCAGTGGCGCGCACCCGAGAAGTAGTATTTGAAGAGTAAAAAACGTTTAAAGGCATGATGATTCAAAGTTAAATCGCCTATTTTCTGTGAAAAATAGAAAAAAATATACCTGTACATTAGCCTCATCATTGCACTCCTTGCGAACACAGTTGACAGGTTATGTTATTTTGAATGTTTACTATCGCTTCAGACCGAGCTTTATAACCTTTCTAACTCTGAAGCATATTGCTCAATATATTGAATATTTTACTGGTCTAAAATCCCACTGAAAAACGTTTATGATACAAATGTTAACCTTACTCTCGAAGCCATAATACATACTGATTTCAGGCGACTGTCTGCACTCACAAAATCAAATATGTAATCTTTGATCTTGAACACAAAAATGTTCAGAAAGGACCAACAGTAGACTTTTAAGTCCCGTGTAATCAACGAATTTATGGAGATCATTAAAATACAGTATGACTTGCTAAAATCATATTCAAAAGTTAACACTAATAAATAGCTGGTTGACTTTGTCCTTGATATATTGCATCGTCTCTATACAATATGTCAGTCATTACAAAAGGAAACTCTTTTTTATATAACTGACTTCTCAACACTGTTCTTCCAGTAGGAAACGACAGCACTCTGTCTGAGGAGATTATGGCGTATCAGAGGTTTTGACCAAACGCTGTTATTATTTTGAGGTAACTTGTCCAGTCCCTCTGACCCCGAGAATCCTTCATCCTTGTTTTCTTCTTCTGTATGTATTTCCATCTTCTGAACTATTAAACGGAGCAGATCGTGTTGCTTCTCCATCTGGGTTGACAGTTCCTTCATCCTGAAATATAAAAATACTTTTTCTGATCTCGGACATTTGCTCACATTATGTGATTATTGCGTTAAACAGTTACTTATTATTGCTATTTCTAACTACCTTTTTGTTTATTTTTATGGCAGCCATGGGATTCCAAAGAATAAACTCAGACAATTTCTACTGGATGATAATTAAGCCTGGAATGCGATTAGTTATTTTTCGAGAATGGAAGAAATGCAAGAAGACAAAATAAAATAAAAATTCTTAAATTTGTTTTCTATAAATTGTATTCATTACGCATTTATGCTCATGAAATTTTTGTCATTTGAGAGCACGATTCAGAAATTAGTGCATTTCTAAGGACTTAATTAAATAGTTTTCTCCTTGCTTTTCCTCATGTCAAAATGCATAATTGTGCACATGACTTAATTCTATTTACCTCTTTTTTTTTAGATATTATAATTGTCGCGAATACTAGAGAGTATGGTATTGAGGATTGTATATGTGACTAACCTCTGTTTCTGCTTGTAAAGTTCCTCGTATAGGTGGACGTTATGAGCGGTTGTAGCATCATTGCCTTCCTCTAAGTCAGCAGCATTCCAGGCCATTCTACTCCATATCTGATGAAATACCAGTTATGAATGCCTTGGTGAATACATTAATTATGCAATGAATACAAAAGTTTATTCTAAATTGATAAAAGTGGTACTTTCAAGAAGACAAAAAAGGAAACTGACTAACATAATCTAAAACGTCGATGTAGCTGTACTGATGGTAAAGGTTGAAGCAATGATTGAGAAATATATTCTTGAAATCGATGTTACTTTTGTCTGATTCAACATGTGTCAAGTGGCGGCGCGAGGGAGTGGGTCGGGGGGAGGGCACAATTGCACCCGGGAGTCAGGCGAAAGGGGACTCCATCTGGAGCCTTTTCTTTGCAGCTGAAATTTTCATAGTATTTCACCTCATGGGGGCAATTCTTTACAAAACTTATATTTAGGAGGGGGAGGGGAACGAGTTTGGCAACTGAGATAAAAACTGTTCTCTGTGGCAAAGCAGGGGCGCCACTAAATAACATTGCCCACGAGCGCAATAAAAGAACATTGCCACCGGCGCCTCGAACCCTCGCGCTGCTACTAAATGTGTCTGCCTGCTTCTTAACAAGTGTATGTGTTTCACAGTATCTTCTCGAGTTATGTATTCTTTCTTTTAAACTTCACAAAAAAGCGTCAGTCCTCCATTGATGGAAATTTTTTGACTTGTTGTATTGTATTTAGCCGGACACTTAAGAGATAAAACTGGACAAATATAAGCGATACTTACAGATTGGCATTTGCCTGCACATTGATTCGGGTACCATGTCCAGGATGACTGATCAACCCATCTGAGGAATCTTTCTGGCAGTTTCCTTTCGAGATCAGTTTGAAACTCCACCTTTATATTGAACATAGAAATGTTATACCATCAGATTAAAAAGTTTCATTTAGTTTAATTTAATCAGTCAAAGAAAGAATATTTTTATTACTTTTTTTTATATTTTATCAAAATTAATTTTTTACTATCATCTAAATGCTAGCAAATATTAAATTTGAGAACAATCTGATAGGCTGCATCTGACTGAAAATCTTTGCAAATGCTGCTAGTCATACATAACTTGGCTTTGATTTGCCTCTCTTTGATGGACCGCTTGTAAATTATATGACGTATTTATAGACTTGTGATAAGCTATTTCTGCATTACTCTATCTATATTTTATCCAGCCCATTTTTTGTTTGCAACTTTACAAATTTCCTAATATGCATACTATTATACTAGTATATATAAAGTCAAGATGATATCACAAATTTACACAAAAATGCAGTAGCAAGAATGATACTCACGTATCATAATTGTCAAAAAATGTGTAAAAATCCAAATAAAATAATACTGTAGAGAGTATTGTGCATACCTGCATTGCCAAACGCTTCAAAGTAGCATCTTTTTGAACAGCGCTGATGTCACCGACGGCAAGACCAATCTGTTGAAATAGAGAATGAAAAAGAAGCAAATCACGATACCTTCAGTTTTAAATGAAAGTGAAATAAGATAGAGGATGCTTTCAACGTTATGAATGCATTAACGATGATTTCTTCGGGTCAGCTCGATGTTAGTTTAAGTTGTTCCAGTGAGATATATTTAAAACATTATACGGAGGATTCAAGATATTCTTATCATCACACGAAACATTAAAAATTATGCCGACGGTTGTTTGTGTGTGTGTCTGTGCGTGTGTCCTGTTTTAGTAGTAAGAACAAAACGATATCAAATTTCTTTCAAATCATAGCAGTTCTCGACTGGTTTAGGTGCTGGTGCAAGATTTGTAGAATGATAACATATTTTTGGTAAAATGTAACACAACACTAGCAGCAAAGCGAATTAGTTATGTAAACAATTAGTCATTTGGGGCCTTGATTTTGATGATAGCATCTAAATTAGGACCAAACTTTAATCTCATGAATACGTCACAAGTTTAACTCTAGACTAGATGTATTTGTATGGTCGAAATTAAGTAAGACCTAAATTTCATCAAATATTATGGCTGATTTGTAAGATTTAAGTAAAGTCTCGTGTTCGGTTCATAAGATGCAGGTCAGTTTAATATTGCTGAAGACTTTGATAATGGTACGCTGTTGTCGTAGGTACGTAAGCTTTGTTGAGACCTGCTCGTGCGTGCTAAGCCCCTTAAAACAATTTTCAAAAACAAGGATGAATTTAAGATCACAGTAAATGCCGTTTTTCCAAGTTCTAAAATGAAACCGTCTCATTTGTCTTTATAACCCATGGAGAAAACATATATTTATTTTATGCTAGGCAGTGATTTACTGGATTTTCCGAGTAAAATAATTGTGATATTTCACTGCAGTGAAAAAATATGATAAACATTGATAACGTTATAACTATGAAATTCAGAACTTTATGTAAGACGCTTGCGTGCTGTAAAGGTTAAGATGGCTGGTTCGCATCCAGGCAAACCGGGTTCAAATCCAGGAATGGACAAATTTATTTTTTCATTTTCTTTTTATCTGCTGTTTTACCTTGAATTTGGAAGGAGCATTATGTAACTACTGATATTTTATCTGCAAATATACACAAAACAGAGCAGAACATAAATGGTAAACTGCTGACATTATCGCGCGGGATGCAGTACGAAATCAGCTACTTCAGTGTGTTATACAAATTGCTAGACAATACGCTTGAGCATAAAATAAAAAGAGTATTTCCTTGCTCCGAGTGAATAACGGGTATATTTCATCTCGTGGGTGAAAAACTTAAGTATTTTCACTCGTGGCTTCGTGGGTGAAAAACTTAAGTATTTTCACCCACTCGATGAAATATATCCGTTATTCACTCGTTTCAAGCAAATATCCTCTCTTTGTTTACTGCACTAGATATATTGAGACGAACTGTGCCACCAACAGTTATGCTCAGAATGATGTAAGTTTGAAACGTCATCGCAAGATTGCACAATTAATGGTTGAGTGAGATGTTCGCGTGCTGAAGTACTGGGTCAACAGAGTGTAACGGTGTAAACATGCCGAACTTTGGTAATTTTAACTTAAACACCTCTGGCGCCCGAGATGATTAGGTGAAAAATTGCAACATTTAAAAGTGATATTTATCCATTGAAATAGATACCTGTTTTTGAGTTTTCATTTTTTAATTACTGATTTTCCAATCATACATCGATCCGTCTGCAATTCTTGAATTCCCTTCATCTTTGAATGCTGGATCAAAACAGACAGTGTGAGAGAACCACATCAATCAGAATTCAGCAAGCTTCATCCATTATACATTAATGTTTGTCTCTTCATAATGGAAAAGTCTTTTTGTTAAATGTTCATCCAAATGTATACGACTAATTCAGTGGATAAAACCCTTCGCACCGTTTGGAAAGTTGTTCTTATTTCACTTAGTACACAAATTCTTCTTTGATACATTCATATGAATTCATAAGCTCCGGTGCACTGCCTTGAGAAGGAATTTTGTCAAAAGTCTTTTGATGAAGAATTTTCATCAGGAAACATGCGTCCTTTAGTGAAAAAACGCACGTAACATATAACTCCTCATTCTTTATTGTCGAAACTAAATGAAGTGTTTTGCTTAAGAAGAGCCATACAATCAGTACGATCTTTGTCGGAATGTTATTTTTCAGTGTAATCTAAACACACATTATGTACTAGGAATTGCAGTTACATTGGCGTCGTAATATTTATTTTATTCCCTTTTAACAAAAATGTCCCAAGGATGTACTTACCAATAAATTGATAAGAAGAATGGGCATGAGAAGCACGAACCCCACGAGCAGGAGGATGGTAGTGCCGCCAAATAGGAGTGTCTGATCGCTATCGTCCGTGTAGGGCTCATTAAACGATGCCATGTAGTCCAGCTCTAACATCATCATAGCCGTCCTCAAGATGGCGAGCGCGGGAGTGGAGTAGGCGCGAGATTCCTAAATAATGACAATCACGCAATGAATATCATACACATTACATAATATATGTCACATGTGCTCGAAAGATACTGGCATATTCCCTAATTTAGCATCTTGTAGCGACATATCTTTTGTTGAAAAATTGCGAACCCGATACATTCTGATCTTTTAAAGTTTTCAGAAAAGTGTGATATCTGTTTTGAACTCAAGTGTGAGGTTCAAGCTAAACTCCTCTTAAAGGTCAATCAGTACCACTATGTATCAACATAATTTTCCCTTTCAAGCCAAAGCGGGGGAAAGTATTGCAGTTATAAATGAAGGGACAACTAACTGTTAGCTGCATTCAATCTTTGTGTAATATTGGTTGCTGTATACGAATCAAAATTTCTTGACATCATCCAATTTTATTTCCTATATTTATTGTGCAAAATGTTTGTGTATAGCCTTCTTACTTAAAACTGGGGCACATCAATGACACATACAAGCGTGAATCATTGGCTATGACCTGCTTTTAATGAGAGATTAAGTTTATGCGCAATTTATTTCAAATTTAAAACGTATGAGTTCGTCGAATATAAGTGATATATATTTATCAAAGACATAAATACCTCTTTATGCATGAGTGTAAAGAATGCCAAGCCAAATGCTACGAGGAGGATGGAGAAAACACAAAGGACCTGGAGCAACGTCCTCAATATCTCCAGGAACATCACAACATATATGCCAAACAGGTCAAACCTATAAAAAAACACACACACTCACAAAGATGTTTGTTTAGAAAATGAAAGAGAAGATCTCATGGGCATCTTAAAATTATCACAAACTAAAAGGGCAAGGTTTGCAAGCAAAATGCACATAATGGCTAAGAAGAATGACCAAAATAGCGAAAAGTCGACCGTCTCACATTTCTAGGTACTGAATATATAAGAAACATTGACAGAATGATCGAAGTTGATCAAATAATTTGATAAAACCTACAAATACAGAGAAACCTTTATATAAAATTTACTTGAAATTCATACCCTAGATATCTTGACTGGCAACAAAAAAATATTTTTTTTTTTTAAAAATCAGAAATGGCTTGTGCTAAAGTTACGGCCGTTGACATGTCCAAACTGAAAGCATGGACACTACTGACTTTTAAAGACACACAAATATATACACTAAGGTTGTGGACCTTGTGGTATTAATATTGTTAGAGAAATGTACGAATTTAACGGTTATGATGGTTTACACATAACTATTTACACATACGTCACTCTCTCAAATAACGCACATATATGGAGGAAATTAAATAAAATTTTCATGATGTGGACGCTGCATGCATTCTTGAAAACAGTGGCCACTTGCATTTTCCTTCAAACTGCATTCCATATTTGTTGCAATTACCTCTGTAGAAATAGTAGGCAATTAAACCAAGCGAGGAATATTGCAATTGCACCAATTTCCCACTGCCAGCTTATGTCCGCTTCAGCGATGAATGGAACGATGTAGAGCACAGTGCTGACATAAAGTATCCATTCCAGATAATTAGTCAAGTCCATGAGATATTTTTGGCGCTGAAAAGTAAATGGGTTTTATATCTTTTAGTACAATCCACTACAAAGAAACAAGATTAGGTACATTCGAGATCAAAAAAAGAGTGTTTTTAAGAGCATCGATCGCGAAAGTGAAAGCAAAATATTTGTACATGTATTTGCTGTAAGTTATACATTGATTATATCAGAGAAAATAATTTTTAGATAGACTTATTTTGTATCAAGATTGACATAGTAAAAAAAAATGACACTAACATAGTAAAAATAACTAAACTGACATAGTAATAAATAATGGACACTAAATGATTTACCATTCATTGTTTTGGCAAACGCGTTTCTGAATGATAAATTTTGATACATTTCTTTTTCTCCGAATTATAAAATCTTCAATGATAGAGTGACTTTAGATTCAAAACAACCATGGCCGATGATTCACTTATGTCAGTATGTTTCATCAATTAGAATCGTTCATATGAATTAATGAATCACTTTAGCGATAATTTTCACATTTAAAGTATGGAAAGCAAACAACGCAATTATTCAGTGAAAAAGTTAAAGAATATAATACAGATTATGAATCACTAACATGAAAAGAAAACAAGAAATGATCGAATAACTCTGAAGACTTCACTGAATACATTCAGATCTGATTACATCTCTGAGCATATACCGTGAATTCCTTTACTTTCGTGGTTTTGTATATATAAATTTTGTGGATATGCCTTCAATGGGAAACAGGATTCTATTGTGTTTAAAGACGTATGCTTCTTCGTTTGCATGGAAATTATAAAACTCGAAGGTTGAGTCTGAGATTGAGTTTTCACTGTCAGCCAATCAGAAACGAGCGTTCAAAAGTAACGCAATTCATGATTCGTCGAAACAGGATCTCAACCTCAAAGTCAGGTTTAAGAGTTTAATGATATCCATGTCTGATCTTCAAATTGGTGGCTTTTAGCAACCATTAAGTCCACAAAAAATAATACCCCGGGAATAAAGTGAATTCACTACAACTTTTTAGCATGCAAATTATTATCGTTACACTCATTTACCTGCTGAATAAACTGAGCCACTTCCTTAAATACGTTTAAGCCACAGAACACTAGAACTACATACACACTGACGCTATGCAGCATTGTCATCTGTAAAGAACCCAAAAGACAAACGAATATTTTGCACCTATAATCTTCATATTTAATTTGTTGGCATGCAAAAAAGAACGCACACACACACACACACACATACTTCGCATCTCTGATCTTCGTATTTAACTTGTTGGCATGCAAAAAGGAACACACACAGACACACGCATATATATATATGAGCCATAGTAATGACAAATGTGTGCAAAATCAATTTTTTTTCCTCAGCAATTTTAATCTTTATCATATATTTGACCGTAAATTTATTTAAAATTAGGTCCAGGCTGCCTGTGAATCACAGAGATAATATGCTACTAATTAACAAAATATCTGAGTCGTGAGATTCGGAATAATTGTCAGATAGGCATAGTTACACTATAAGTTTCATTGAGTAATGTAAATTTTGATGTTGAGATAGTTCATAAAAAATGGTACTTTCAGACAGCTCATCACAATAATTTATTAGTCTGCTAAAAGGTTGTTAGAGTCTTGTGATTCGTGGAAATCAAAATTCGAGCAATAGGCCACGTACAGATCCTTGTAAATTTACACTCACCTCGCATGGCCTGATGTCGTGTGTTGTGTAATTTGCTTCAGAACTGTTATTTCCATGGTTGACGGCAAAATACTCAAAACTGCACGTGGTCACCATTACAGTAAGCAGAGCAAGGAATATGGCATAAACCACAAGATTGCTGATGTGAAACCATGAGCCGTAAGTTCGCCTGAAAGAGATTGTAACTGATTAAACTGTATTTGATATAATATTATTTCCCAATTAATTGGAAGAAACAGTATTGAAGCTGAAAAATCTTCCCAGTGCCTTTTTTTACTTCTACTTCCATCTCTTATTTTTTTCTTTACCATCAGTTATATTTTATACGTTTATTTTAACTATTGTTTCAAAACGTCTTCAAGCCTACAACAGAGAACTTCCAACATACATTTCACAGATTTTATAACGCTCGCTTACTATTTGGAATTCTTGGACCTAGTCTCTCTCTCTCTCTCTCCTGTTTAACCATCAAATTTGTATTTTTATTAAACAGTAATAATTAAAATTTGATTCCCGTTTGATCTTAAATATTATATAATTGAGTTCGGGTAGAAAATGCTGTATTCTTCTCAAATAAAAGTAAGTTTCCAATTGTATGGTAATTTAAATTCTAATATTGTTATACTTGGGTTTGGCTATATCATAATTTAATTACATTCTCTCTCTCTCTCTCTCTCTCTCTCTCTCTCTCTCTCTCTCTCTCTCTCTCCAAACATATATTTCTACATTTGTTTGTTACATGTTCAATGAATATAATGTATTAAATTACTTACCACTTCATGCTTAGAAATGCCTGACTAACAGGATGCGAGAGGCATTGCACCCGCCCGTACTTTACCATCGTCTGCAAGTACGGTGTATTTGTGAATAATAATAATAATAATAATAATAAGAAGAAGAAGAAGAAGAAGAACTAACAATACAATGATGCACAGCTAAATATAAATTTGAATTACTTTCTGAGATTTCCAGATACGTTCCTAAAATGTTTGCTATGTCCAAAACTTATGCAATGTCTTTGACGAATAACTGATTAGATGCTGTCTTCTTTATTAACACTATTAAAAGATGCCAATTACTTGACGAAATCGTGACATTAACGCTTAGCATAAAAGGTAGCCATAAGCTTTGTTGTTTAGTATACTTACATTTAAGGCAAACATCGGGGTATAATCTTTTCCCATTTTTCTCATTTCAGCGACATGTTCCAGTGGACATTGAAGATACTGGAAGTTATATTTGATCTGTAAATTGATACGTATATATATAATCAATCGCTTATCGCCATAAAAAAAAACTTGAATGCACATATATAATAGCCCCAAAGCAAACTGGGATTTTAGTTGAAAAATCTTTAGCAACATGTTCGGCAGGTTTTTACAACAACAACAAAAAGGATCCTCAAAACGCATGTAGAATACATCTCATAGACCGAAGTTAAATGGGCAGTTACATCAAGTCTAGGGTAACAGAAAAAAAATACATTTATTACTCTACAAGTAATTGTAAAATAATAATATGTTATGCATATACATCCCCTGGAAAGGTGATATAACTTACAGTCTATTAAAGAAGTGTCTTCGAACAAAAGCAGATTAATGTGATGATATTGAATTGATGCCAAATTAAACAGATATCTAAGAAGTAAAAATTTAAAGTTTGAGTGTTTCCCGTGAACATTGACTGAAAGAGTATTCAAGCAAACTAAAAAGTGAAAAGGATTTATACAAATGATTGATTACCAAGGATCATAAGTGCAAGCATCATAGACATAGGATACATATCATAGATAACAAAGAAAAAGTTTCTTTGAATACAGTAAGATTAAAATGAGGTTGGTTTTTTATAGTTATAAATGATAAATATTGTAGATCTAATAACGATGGTCAAAGTAGATTTACCAGATTTTACTATGTACTGGATTTAAAGGAATGTAGAAGCCCGGGAATGGAAAACTGATGATGAAGCATATAGCTAGACTGGAATTGTTGAAAAGTCGGAAACATTCATGGGCGTCCGAAGAAATTTTTCGGGAGGGGGGGGGGCAAAGCCAATTTGCTGCGGGGAGCCTGAGCCAAAACCAAAGGAATATATATATATATATATATATATATATATATATATATATATATATATATATATATATATATATATATTACACAATAGATTTTTTAAAACTCCATGGGAGTGGGGGGAACTAACGCCCCCCTCCCCTACAGACGCCCATTGGAACATTATTCTTTATAATTGACTATAGTACATATATGAAGGTATATATACACAAGGATCGTTTGCGATCTAGTATGGAGGGCGGTTAAGTATCGATGTATGTTACTGTTATTAGTATTATTATTATTTTTATTATTATTATTAATATTATTATTATTATTTTTATTATTATTATTATTATTATTATTATTATATGCAACTGTTTTGATACCAAATATTGTAAGCAGTGGTAAGGACATTGATACCCTCTAACTTTAGATTTTGTCATCTCTATATTAACCCAGATATGAATGTAAAGTTTTCAGTCTACTCACAATTAACTAAACATTTCTTTTTAAAGATGAGGCTGATTGTTCAAATATTCTCCTTTTGGAATACTGAAAACCATTAATTCGAGCATTTTATTATTTTTCACTGTCGAAAATAGAAATAGTAATTTTCATTAGCTTTCGCTTTTTTTATAATTATTATTATTTTTTATTTATTTATTATTATTATTTTTTTTTTGTATAACAAGACGATACAATACTAGCGTCTTCAACTGTCGCTAGGCGCCGTGATGAATGAACGTACATTTAGAATCTGTAATTGTAATGGAAAGACGAGAGGGGAAGAGAATATACATGAATATCAAACAGGCACATAAATAGGTGTTTCCAATATGCATGTATTTAGAGCATTACATTAGGTAATTGAAAAACAAAAAATGAAACTACTGTACATGCAGTCTACAAGTTTTCAAACGTTAGTTGGAAAACATTCTCCTACTTAAAGTATATTTATCTCATGGAAATTCATTTTAAATTTGGATTATATCGGTTTACTTGACGTATATTAAAGGCATAAAATAGACTTTTGGGTATAAGTAAATCCAAAAAGAGTAAAAGTTTAGCTGTGGAGTTTTAAGCACTCTTGAAAGCTTTACCAAAGTTTAGTAATATTCTTTAAATCCATATAAACTTCAAACATTTTTTGGTTAAACTTAAAATTGTATTGATTGCCCACCCCCCACCCCCCTTTCGCCACCACCTTTTTAAAATCTATGTTTATGTATCTTTTCTATTACATTTTTTTGTTGTTGATCTAATGATAATTCCGTCTGGATCTATTACAAAGGAATGTTCGAGCCATTTGCAGCAGCGTTGTCCTAGTGACGAGATTTAGGATCTGCTGTTTAGATATGACACGGATAACCATCAATTGTGTGATAAACAACAAAATCATTTTTTTTTTCAGTTACCCAGTCAATTTAATCAAAGAAGGGGTGAGGTTCAACAAAAGCCTACCATTTTCTTAGCTGATGTATGAGACATCTTTCCAGAACCATAGTCTTAAAAAAGTTGGACAAAAAAATGAAGTCGACATTCTGTAAAGATTTATATCAGATCATGCATTTTACTACTTACATGATATGATCTAGAGCTGGTATTCCCTATTGACGCAACACGGCATCTGTCTAGCACAGCCTAAAGGAGGGGAAAGAAAAAACAACTTACATTATCAGCAAGTTCACACCGAGATCGCCTGAAATACGATAACTAATATTATTTTCAATGTAAAGAAAGGAGCAGTGAAATAGTCCGAAATTGGTATGAACTTTACCACATATAATAATAGAAACGTATAAAAATTGCAGCATCCTAAGTAAACACATTTTGCGTCTATCTTTCTATAATACATTAATCAGATTATTTCAGAAAAATTTACTTAATGCATTATGCAGTTGTGAAGGAGGCTTTTCTCAAAACGTGAAAATTTTTACTTCAAAATTAAATAAAGTTGGATTACATATGTCTTTATTTGACATTTTGTTGAAGCATCTGAATACAGAGCAAATATAAATCTATTTTCAGCCCCTGCCCCAACAAAATTATCTGTGAAGTTTTAAAGATCTTTCAGAAAATATTAGTGATATCTATCATATATTCTCTATTTATCACGTTCAACAATTATTCAATATTTTATCTTGAGACATGGTCAGAAAGACTAGTTTTATTATTTAAATTACCCTGAGTTTTTGACGTGAAGTCAGCTTGATTCTCAAATGTGATATTTCGTAAACTAAACATTCTAAATAAAAACAATGTACATATTATTATAATTTTTTTTCAGTGGTAGACTTTGAAAATAGAATGCACAATAAACAATTTGCTAAATTTGTTTTACATATCTCGGATAGTCTCTTTATTTTATGGCTTCAATAAGCTTAAGCTATATCAATTCATCCATGCAATACATCAGTCAATCAATGGTTATGTAAGACGGTAAAAACAGATAACAATCAAAATGGTCTACATCAAATTACAAGGTGGGCATCAGCTTACCAAACACACGTCTGGAAAATGCTGAATTAGTCCATTGATGGGTTTACCGAAAACAGGTGACCATAATTCCAGTGCCTCCTCCCACCTGAAGAATTTTTTTTTCGATATATTAAAATTAATGGTTTAATGGCATACAACGATTTTTGAATGCTGTAAATTCACCTTTATTCCTAGGGCACCGATTTTCGTTGATTCATGGTTACTACAAACCAGTGAAACCACGCTAAAGGATCCATTGTGAAGAAAACAAGATTCTTCTCTAATCTG
Organism: Margaritifera margaritifera; assembly: GCA_029931535.1. Taxonomy (NCBI): domain Eukaryota; kingdom Metazoa; phylum Mollusca; class Bivalvia; order Unionida; family Margaritiferidae; genus Margaritifera; species Margaritifera margaritifera. The sequence continues at coordinate 2,266,998 of JAQPZY010001370.1, read as the reverse complement.
ATATCTTTAGATGAAATTAAGTACCAACGATATCTTTTTTCGAAACCACGAAAACTTATCCAAAAGAAAATAAATGAATCAGTAAACAAATATGCATAAGCAGTTGTATGATGACGTTAAAATTCCCAATCAAAACTGTGCACAGCTGGCTTGACATCATGTGTAAAATTTGTTCAGGAAAAAATTATTTATTACATTGAAAATTAAAACCTGTTTTGCTAATAAAAATTTAAAAAATAATAAAGCTACACTTCTTGAAATAATTGATTCTCAGCAAAAATGTATTACTGAAAAAAAATGTAAAAGCCCAAGAAGTACAGGAACGATCAATCAAGCAACATACATTTTTGAAAATAATACTTTCTCATGTTTGTCTATATTGTATGAGAATATATCATTGTAATCCACACCAAAAGGCTGTGGATCAATATTTTGTTGTTCTTCTTATAATTGTCTTTTCTGTTGTTATTATTATTATTATTAGTAGTAGTAGTAGTAGCAGCAGCATCAGCAGTAATAGTAGTAGTAGTAATAGTAGTAGTAGTAATAGTAGTAGTAGTAATAGTAGTAGTAGTAGTAGTAATTGTAGTAGTAGTAATAGTAGTAGTAGTAATAGTAGTAGTAGTAGTAGTAATAGTAGTAGTAACATATACCTTTCATGCCTCACAATTGTGTAAGCCACATCTGTATACCTCATCTCTATTGCACAATCAAAAAAAGTTCTTTGATCTTTGTTTCTTTCAAACTTGGCACCTAAAGACATTAGCAACTCAACAGCTGTGCTGTGGCCGGCCTTGGCTGCTACATGAAGAGCTGTATCCTAATTGAAAGAATAGAATATTCACATTCCGTAATTATTGATATAAAGGACGAGGATAAAACAGACATATAAAAAAGAGCGAACATGATTTACCTGGAAAATAGTAGATGTTAGCAGGTGATACATCGTAATATCTGTTGTCGATGTTTTTTCTTGGTTGACAGCTTTTTCTTTAGTAAATACTAAATATTTGGCATGAGTGTACTGAACTGAAGACGGCTTTCAATCAAGTAGGAAGTGAACCAAAATGCCAAAATGCATGATATTTTTCAAGAACTTCAGAGTAAAGTTAAAATTGTTTAATAATTCTGCTGTACGAAGTCAACAAAAATAACAACCAAAATGAAGTCCTTTATATCTGGAATAAAGACTAAAGGCATGAATGTGTCCTGATTGATCTGTCAAACTAATGTATTTGCACAAAAAAGAAATAAAGAAATGTTTTCTTGCATTAGTTGCACTACATTATGGAATTATCTTTCGCTGTAAACAATGATAATTGAAACATTCTATGATCAAGAGAAAAGAATTTATTTTGCTGCATACAAGATCTATACTTTGAGCATATTTCATACTAACCCCATCTTTGTTGGCTACATTCAGAAGGTTTGGATAAACTGTTAACAACAGACGCATACTTTTCGTATAACCATTGTCGGATGCCAAATGTAAAGGTGTATTGTCCAGATTGTCTCTGCAAACATAAATAAATAAATGAATAAATAAATCATAATAATAAAAAAAAAATAGAACCAACTATATATCACAAGAAGTCTTTTATTGTAAACGCTACGTCGCTACGACCAGGAGAGTAGCAATTCCATGATCTTCAAGGTGGCGGCCATTTTGTATGTCCGAGGGCATCATTTCCAGTCAGGACTCATTGCATATCATAAAAAGGCTTTTCGTTCAGGAGGCGCAATAATAACAATATTTTCAAGATGGCCAACATGGCAGACACGTTGGAGGTTTGATAGGCATCATTTTCACATAATCTGTTTCATATTAAGTTTTTAGTGAAAATCATGTCAATACAAACATTCGTTCAGGAGAAGCAGCATAAACAAGATTTGTGGAACCAGCTAAACTTCATATGAAGTCTTTTAGTGAAAATCCCACGTCGATACGGCCATTCGTTCAGGAGAAACAGCGATAACAAGATTTTCAAGCTGACTGTGCTGGAGGTCTGACTTGCGCCGTTTTGATCAAGGATCAGCTATGCAACATTAAAAGTCCTTTTATGAAAACCCCAATTTCAATCAACCATCCATTCAGGAGAAATATAATGAATGAATGGTTGAATGGAATTGGGTTTTTCCATGGCTGCCATATTGGATGCCCGCGGGGTACCATTGTCATTTAAGGCCAACTAGACCCTAAAATGAAAGTGTGTGAAAAGTTTTAAACAATACTCCCTTTATTTTTGAAGGAAGAGCTATAACAAACTTGTGCTAATGGTCAGGCAGACGTGCAGACAAAGGACGACAGGCCAATGCATAAGCTTCTCGAGTCTTTCAACAGCAGAGCTAATAAACAAATAAACATAGCTTATTTACACTAACGTTTGTTACGATCACTCAAACCTTTTTTTCAACATAAATTAAAACCTTCGTGTTATATGTTTGCGAGTACAAAGGAAGACGCATGAATGTCAGTACTTATCAGTTTGTATGTATGCTTACCTCGTGCAGTACGCTCCTTTCTGCATCAGAAGGGATATAATTTTGGCATGGCCATTTTGAGCAGCAAGATGTAGCGCTGAAAGACCTTCCCCATCCGTTTCATTGATAATGTTTGGACCCATCTCACTCTCGAGAAGACGTTTACATGTGTTATATCGACCGTATCTGAACAAAGAATAATTTATGAGATATGTCAGTTTGTAATTATATGTTAGAAATACCACTGACACGCTTTCAGCAAAATTTATATGAATATTCACGAACGGATACAGTTATCAAACTATCCTAGCATTAATAAACAGTTTTTTGTTTGTTTGTTTGTTTGTTGTTGTTGTTGTTTTTTTTTTTTTTTTTTTTTTTTTTTTTTTTTTTTTTTTTTTTTTTTGCTTTTTTTTAACAATGGAATGAAACGAAGCATGAGAGTCGGCGTTGTAGATATAAGATAAAATAAATAAAACCTTGTACTATGGGTGACTTTGAGATAAGCATTAAGGTTATGTATTGACTGGTTAATCTCAATAACATGGAATGAGTCAATTCTGAAAACAATCTCTTGTCAAAATTTATTGCAAATGTGAAGGTGCATGTCTTTATGTTCTTTCCCAAAAGATTGATATTATATAGGAATATTATATTAAATTGTACTTGCACTTGATGACATAGGAAGCTTTGTGTAATTATTTTCTAGATTCTAATTACTTTTTGTCGCATGCATGAATACCAAAATACATTTTAGTGTTATTGTTACATATAATCACCATAATGATGAAAGCCCAGCGAGAAAATATTACTAGTAATTAATTAACTCTCCTGTGGTTCAAAAACATTATATCGAATTTGGAGGCATGAAGCAATAAATATTATTCATTTAGAACTCACTAATACAGATTTGCAGTGATAGTATTAATAATTCATATTAGATCAATCGTTTAAAGTGTCTCTCTAGAAGATTCCCAGTAGGCATTATTTTCAATAATCATTGTGCAAAAAAAAAAAAAAACATTTATTTGCAATCGTGTCAGTTATCTTCATTTGTTGAATTTATCTGGAGTAATAATACAGTAAATCGTACAGGATATGATTAAATGAAGATGGACAAATGATTTGTTTTTCTTCGTGATGAGACTATTAAGCCAAAAGTCAAATGCATCAGAATATTATGTATCACAAATAAATATATCAAACATTTGCTATCTAAACATATGCGGGAATAAATCGTATACAATTCTTTGAGATGGATAATGTTGATATTCCAACACAACTACTGCAATTATAGTTATTGTTCTTTGTTCTTAAACAAAAGATTGTTCTGCCAAGATATATAAATAAATAGATAAATATTTCACAATTAGATGCATCATAAAAGAACACTTCAGTAGGCTAGCATATCAACAAATAACAAGCTTCTTCTTTTCCACCCAATATATTAATCAAACACTTAAAGACTTAATAAAGAAATGCAACTATGTCATATGTCACATTTTTTATATTATGTTACTGTTTTCAGTTTTGTAAATTTTGGCATTAACATCATTAGAAGATTCTAGTGGTACAAACTTAATAATGGTTTCGACATTGTCTGTTTAATTGCACAAAGATCAGTTTGCGCCTATGCCTCTTCTCCACTCTTCTAGTGAGACTGCAACAGAATATGAATGAAAGATAAAAAAAAACATATAGAACGCAGAAAAATGGAAATCCTACAAACAGAAAGTAAGGTGTTTAGAAGAAACAAAAGAGAAAAAAAAAGTTGCTTAAGTGGATAATCCACACCTCTGCAATAATTTGACACCAGAAAATGAGAAAGGAAAGCAAATTATATAGTTGGGAAGATCAATAAGAAATATGTGATGACATGATGCCTTGTTTCCAGATACACTGATAACTTAACTAAGGATGTAAGTGTTTGTGCAAAAGAATTACTTCGCTGCAAAATGGAAAGGCGATTTCTTCTCATTGTCCTTCAGGTTGATGGTTGCACCAAGCTTCAATAAATCATCTATGGCGACGAGGTGTCCAGCTTTAGTTGCGTAGTGAAGCGGCGTGCAGCCAAAATTGTCTCGCTCGTTCAGGAGATTTTTCACTCCCTTATTAGACAAAAAAGAACATTTTATGTCTTCGGCATTGGAAGCATAGCATTAGGTCGTTTCTTTCTTTTTTCGTATTCTTAAAAAATAAATTAATTAAATATTTCATAATATAAAAACACCAAGACCCCATGCAAAACATAAATCTCGCCTATAAAAGTAATGAAGTCAATGTAAATAAAGAAAAAGAAAAATATGTGACGTTATGTGAATTTGTGGTGACTGCAGAAATCTTTCAAACAATTCTTTTATTTAAAATATAATTACAATATAAAATGATAAGCACGGAATTAAGAATAACAGTTTATTTGTCTCCAGTGTAAATATAATTCTGGTTTTTCAATATAAACGTGAGGCTTTCATATGTAAAACGGATTGGAAATGTACATTGTACATTCTTTTGAGAAATCTGTGATAGATAAATGTCTAATAAAAAGATATTTGGTAATTTTCTTATTTTCAGTGTGAGTGGTGGTTTGCATTGTGACATTTAAAACTCAATGTCGCTAAATGCTACCATGAATTAAAAAAAAAAAAAAAAAAAAAAAAAAAAATTATAGAGCAGAGATGCACGGACATATTCACATAAAGAGTTCTCATTCCCTTTGCCCCGCAATCTAATACAAAATTTACTCATAATCGCACAACTTAATTCTGTAGAGGTCTAATTCGATCAACTGGACATATCTATACAGACCAAAAAGCAGTTGACATTTTAATTGGAACCAAAATGTATATTCTTTCAGAGGGGTCTTGTAAATTGTCCATATTTTTACTGAGAGAAATACATACTTCTATTATGGTCTACCTTTATCAGGTGACATCCGAGATTATCCAGATGAAGGCCGTACTTGATTGCCAGGTGCAGGAAGTTTCGGTTCTCTCTCTCCTTGGAATTGATGTCCGCGCCATGTTGAAGCAGGCAGTGAACAGTTCTCCAGCCGCCTTTAGATGAGGAAAGGAGAAGAGGTGTTCTATTCTGGGAATCACGCGATTCAAAATCCGCCCCCTTTAGGAGAAATATACAATTTATTAGTGGTCATATCATGGTAGGGTCATTCTTGAAAAGAACTATACATTTGTAGGAGAAAGTGAAAGGATTGGGCCCGTACAACTAATTTAACTCCCCTGTAGATTCCATCAGCTACATACCGATCTCAGGCTGTACCCTGAACCCTTGTTATCAGTTCTTTGATACCTCCTCTCTCTTTTTCCTAATAATTGATAATGAGTATATAGACATATATACAAATTTTAAGAAAAGAAAATGTAATTAATTAATTTTCATTTTACACAATGTTTTAAGGTGATCTTAGTATACCGCGATCGAACAGAACATTAACATACATTATAACCGTCATTAGGTAATAAAATGATCATTGCATTGTACTTTCATTTTGAAACTCTCTTTCAATAGTTGTACCCATTAAATTCCCCTTCAGGCATGTCATTCAATTTCATTTGGCTTTCTTTTTTTTTAACTTGTAAACCTGGCTTTTCTGACGTGTTGTGCCAGACTAAAAATGTGTAATGTTCACCTCATAGTTTTAGTGACACTTTTCTCTGAAATTTTAATTTCTCTGGCCTTCCCAATCGCTACATCAGAACATGTCATTCCTATAGCAGTCAAACTCCTTTGCTCTGTTGCATATACAGTATCTCTTCGTTATAATTTTCATTTTTGTTTCTTTTATTGTGTTTGAATTTATTTTTATGTCCCAGAGATTATGATGTTGTTATCTTTATTGCTCCAATTCTTTGTATATAGTTTTTCATCTTATATTATCACAGGAGATCGCAAATGCTGACCATGGAGTGTAGATTGGTGCTGTGTTAAATGCTCCTTTCACAAAACGCTGCTGTCTTCGAGACAATCTGGATAGTTTTCCTTCAAATCTGAATAGGCTTGGCAGTTTCCGCTTTTTTAACATTTAAATTGCATTTATAGCAGTTTTATGATAATTTGCAGCAAATTAACTAACCTTCTTAATTAGAAAATCTACAACGGTGGTATGGTTGAAGAGAGCGGCACGATGGAGAGGTGTCATTTTCAGTATGTCCTCTGCGGTCAGCGCCTTAGCAAAGCGGTCTGGTTGCTTCTCGTACATTGCTTGTACCATGTCAATGCTGCCCTGGGCGCAGGCAAAATGAAGGGGCGTAGACTTGTCCTCCTTTATTAAAGAGAAATTCAATAAATGACACTAGTATTATAAATACATCACCATTTCTTCTGTTACTGGATAGTTTCAAACAATGTCGAAACATACATATAGGCAGCAAAATTTTGAATTGCAACACTTGGACCACAGCAGAGTCACACTATGAGCTAAAAAAATGAAGATTAACGAAATTACAGAAGCAATTTGTATATCAAGCAGTCCAATAAAACACTCATCTAATGCTAGATGACGCGAATGTACTATAGAATATCGAGCCTGGTTCTCCTTTGCACAAGGCCTTGATGATGAATACAACTTCTGAAACAGAGAACCAGAAGACCCTCTCGACATCTACAGGATTATGCTTGGAGGAGTTCAATTGACCCCTCGGAAAAACATAGACAGCTACACCCATTCATTTGTATACCTATTTACTTAAAACTGTTTATTTTTTTATGAATTTTTATTTATTTTTGGGGTTTTTATTTTTAATATATTTATTTTTTTTGAAAACATATTATCTTGATTGAAACAAAAATTATGAGTATATTGTTAAATGTTCATTTAAATTGGATGAAACAGTTTGAAGCTATAAGAGTTGAATTTCAACATGTAATATAGCAAATTCTTATGTTTGCCCTACTCGGTTGGGCAAGTTTTTGTCTGATCACCCATCGGTCTGTTTGAATCTCTGTTATGGTATAAATGGTTGATAGATATTACTCTCAGGTGATGAGTCAAGTGGTGAAAGGCCAATAGAACTGGTTGCCTTTACTTATATTGCATAAATCTAATGAACAAGACATAATGCAGATATTAAAATCATGGTTTAGGGTAACAGTACAGCAATCTATAAAATGCATACTAAGTGATGAATAAAATGAAGCTAAATCGAACAAAATTCTAGCTGCAATGCATTTGCCAATCATTACATTAGCTAATACTGAGACACTGGCATAGAACCATGACATTTCCACTTCTGTAAAGAGAAACGCTGATTCCACAATCAAAATTGCACATGGACATATAACTACTTTTAATGAGCTATGGAATAGTGGCCATTTTTGTGTACAAATTGTCGTGGACAAGAACTTCGCTTAATTACAAGCACGAAGCCTTTAATGAAATTCAAATAAAAATTATATAATATTGTGTCTACAATTTCGTAAGAGCTAAGAACTCTTTGCGTGATTCTGCACATACTTGCGAATATGATGAGAAAAGATAAATATTTCTAGAGATATACATTTATACTAAAACGACCGAGCCTGCCAGGGCAAAAGTCATACAAAACAGGAGCTCCAAAACGACCAAAACCACCCCACCCCCCTAAAAAAAACCAAATAAAACCCCCAATCCAACTTAAGCATCCGCTTGAGTAGGGCGCCAAGGAATATCATTATATATATATATATATATATATATATATATATATATATATATATATAGAGAGAGAGAGAGAGAGAGAGAGAGAGAGAGAGAGAGAGAGAGAGAGAGACTAATTTGAGATAGTGGAAATAGCGGAAATTATATTCCTATGCCTTGTTCCCATTTAAGGCAAAAATATTCTTTCAGGACTAAACCAAATCAGTAAATGCATGCATTGGTCAGTATATAAAAAGAACCAAAGCAGCATGGCCCTTGAGGCCCAAGCACTTTTCTCTGACAACGATCGCATCAAGCAACATGGTCTTTGCAGCCCAAGCACTTTTCTCTGACGACGATCGCATCAAGCAGCATGGCCCTTGCGGCCCAAGCACATTTCTGTGACATTTTCACGATAATTGCATCAAGCTGCATGGCCCCTCCGGCCCTAGCACATTTCTATGACATTTTCACGATGATAGCATCAATCAGCATGGCTGTTGTGGACCAAACACTTTTCTATCAAATATTCGTATTTAAAAAACTGTGAAAGTTTTTAAATAATGGAATATCCATATAAGATGTTTTCATGAAAATTAAAAATGACCATCATTTAAGAAAATCAGTTTTGTAATCTCAGGCAATAAAGTGTTAGAAAGGATGGTTGTACATAAATCTGTGAAATATCGACGTCAGACTCTCCCCAGGATAATTGTGAAATATCGAAGTCAGACTCTCCCCAGGATAATTGTGAAACATGTGAGGGTAGTGTGAATACTGCGTGAAGATGAGGTTTTGAAAACAATTTAAAATGTAGGTCAAAAAAATTTTATGAATGTTATGTGTTGTTCACCTTAGCCACCATTTATAAGATTATCTCCAACATTAGCATACATTTACAATACATTTCAGTCGTTTTGGCATCTCGACAGGAATTCTGAAGATTAGAAGGAAGTTTTATAATTCATGTTTACATTATTTATTCCGAGAGTGCAGACTTAATTTTCAAAAACAAGAACCTGAAATTTAAATAACTACTAGACATGCAGAACGAATGAAAGAAATTTCGGTAGCGGCAGCAAGACTAGTTGTTCTATAAATTAAATAGATCAAATTGACAAGCAATTCTTCAATGCATTTCTGTATAACATGTTTTATCTCTATTGTAAAAGTTTTCTGGAGTATTGCTGCTGCGTACCTATTAGGGGTTTATACATATACCTTGAAGTTGTTATTCTGTACAGGATGATTGTAATTCCTTACCTGAAGTAGAAAAGGTTTTACATACAAAATTAGAGTTTTTCCACTTTTAGCCAGGTTATTGAGATACATGTGATAAAATGCTGCACGAAATGGTTACATACGGCACCTGAATTTTGAAATTATCAAATACTTCTATAGCCAACGATATTTTTTATTGCTTGGTGTTAAGTGAACTGAAGTGGAATTTAATTCTTACTTGCATTAAAGTTGAAGTATTTAAGAAAACTACATTTTCTGAATATAACACGAGCAGATTTAAGGAAAAAAACAAACTGTGGGTTGTCAATTCTTGGAGAAAAAAAAAGCTGATACAGATCTTCATTGTGAAAAGTAATGCACGATATACGAGTAGTAATTTAAACTAAGTATTTCCTATAGATTTTTTGTGGGGTTTTTTTCAATTAAAATAAACAATGGATGAACTTCGTTGAATCCAATTCATTGTAATATATTAATTTTTGTCCAAGAACTGTTATAATTCTAAATCCCTTTCCAAAATTTGTCAAAAACTAAATAAGACTATGGGGATTGCAGCAGTGGGACCTTATTTACCGGAACGTACTGCACATGATGAGAAACTAATTTCAAGATAGAATCATGTGCAGCTCTTCCAAGGGAGTTCCTTGAGTATGACTCAAGAGTAAGATGCCGACAGAAATGGAAGTAATCAAGGATGTGAGAAATGACATAATGTGCTCTAAAGCTTAAGTGCAATTTCTTTCTCAGATAGTACCCTTGTTTGCCAAGATAATTATGTACAAAAATATTTTAAAAAAGACATATTACAATGACATGAAGCAATATGCAATTTTATACAGAACGAAACAATGGGAGATAAAAAGTCTATATTCATTTTTAAAATAACAGTATTGGTGCTATTCTGGAGGATTTATTTCACATTGTGCGGAATACCAGACTATATTTCACAAGCGGGTACTAAAATTCAAGTCTAGACTTTAGACGTTGTATTCATTCATTGTAAATCAGACTTTAATTTCATTCAGTCAGATTGCGAAGTTCTTAACCTAACTTTAAATCCAGACGTATGTTCTACTGATGAAGTCAAGGAGGGATCCCTTACTTTTGAAATATTTTTTTAACGACGACAATCAAATTCATGTTCGCAGTTCAGATGAAGAAGACCTGTATTGGTAAAGACAACAAGGTCAGTGTCGTATAACGTACATGTTCTTCTTTAACTTGGTTCACCTGCTAACATTCTATATTTCCGTGAAATGGGTGCAGTAGGTAAAACATTAAAGTTCTGAGTCTGAGCTTGTGTTTGCTTACTCAAAGACTTTCGAGAATATTAGTCATAATGTGTCGAGGAAAAAGAATCTAAATATTTTAGGGCCATCAAAAACTGGAAATTTTAATACAAACTCTTTTAAGTGTTAACAGGTAATACATAAGCTTATCAAGAGAAAGAATGACATCTTAAGTTATTTGATCTTATGTTGCTCATATTTCCACCAATTTAAATATAAAACAGTTTATGATGTCCCGAATATGTGGAAATCTTAAGAAAAAACAAGACGGTGTTTGCATTGTAAAATTAACTGAATAAAGGACTCAAATCCTTATGGAATATTAAAACTTTTGAACTATTTATCGTCAAGCGTATAGAAATATGCATCACTTTAAAAAATATTTTCAAAATGTGCTGCCTTCAATCAACCAAAAACGAACATAGGCGTGTACATAATTTGAGAACCTTTATAGCTGTATATAATTTTTTGTTACTTTTCAAAGACTTTTGAAGAAAATGAATGCATGAATGTATATTGTAATTAGTGACCAATTAATCGGTGGCACAGACATGTATTTGATTTAAAAGAAAAAGAAAACATTTCTCACCTGTACTGCATCTACGGGCGCACCAGCATCGAGGCAAACAACGACAGCCTAACAAAAAGAGATACAGTAATAACATTATCAGTTACCAAACAATAAGAAAACAGATTCATCACTAGTGGTTCAGGTCATATAATAATAATATTAATCATCATCTTCATCTTTATCATCAAAATCATCGTTTTAATTAAACGTATTTCTTAGTATGGGAAACACTCTCGTCAAGGCCGGATATATTCGTAACACTGCAAGCATAGTATTTCTCAAAATGCAAGACATGGGGAAAACAATATAGTAAGGTTGTTATGGTCCTATTCAAATTTTTTTCAATATATTAGTGCATAATAACTTTGGCTGAAATGCAACGTTCGTTAATAAAGCTATGATGCGGAAAGCAAATGTAGGAGGACGGGCCGTCAGGAGTCATAACTATTCCAATAATAACATGGAACATTTGAAAGTAAATTAATTCGTGCCAAACGCGTAGTAAAGTTATGCTGCTAAAACCAAAGTCAGGAAGACGGATAATCAGGGGCTATAACTCTTGTAGATAATGTCTTGGATCGCTGGAAATCAAACCCACTCAAATTCTCATCAATCTGAAGCTACATGCCAAATCTAGCTGAGATCCAACACATTTAGGTAAAGTTATCTTGCAGAAACTAAAGTCATGAGGACGAGCAATCAAGGGACGATAACTCATCTACACGAGACTAAAACCACATAATGTACATTTATGCCTACGCGACAAACTTCATGCAGTACTTGTAATGTCTTCTGTAACCAGTTTTGTTTAAAATTTCCGTACCGTTCCGTTTCCGTATCATTTTTGATTATTTGAATCGCCTGTCGTACCGTTTCCGTTTCTAAGCGTCCATCAATCGTGTCTTCGTCTCCGTACCATACCTTACCGTTTCATACCGTTTCAAGATAGTTTCCTAGCGTCTCGCCGCCTGAAGTTATTGAAATTAGGTTTTCTGAATTAATACAACTTTAACAAAGTTTCTCGCTTTTTCGTAAATTCTAATAAAACGAGTATAAGTTCTAAACATTGAAAACAACCGTTCAAATCGTTGCTATGTTACTGGCTCAGCGTACTGTGTAGTACTGTATCGTACTGTTCTAAACGGTCTTTCTTATTGTATCGTATTGTCTTTGTACCGTTTCAAACCGTTTGTGTACGTTACCGTCTTCGTACCGTTTCTAATGTTGTCAAAGACGTTGCAAGAGTTGACGAGACAGAATCCCTAAAAGGCATATCTAGGTCCTGAAACAATGTACACACCAAGATGCATCAGAATATGTTGAATGGTCCTGAAGGATCATGGTTACAAGGATCTGTTGTGATGGTGATTTAATATTAATAGGAAAGGGGCAATATCTCCGTCAAATTGGATTTGAAAAGACACAACCTCTAAAAGGCACGTCTACAGGTAAAAGGCAATTCCCCCACCGAAATCACATCCAATTATCTGTAAGGTTTAAAGAGATAAGTTGGTTACAAGTAACATTCCATGTAAAGATACTAAGTTAATTGTCATGGCTCGTAACTCTACTCAACATGGAATTGACAAGACAAAGCCGATAAAAGGCACATCTAGGGTTATGAAACGATGTACACACCAAACTGCATCCGAATATGTTCAGTTGTTTCTGAACAATTGTTATTACAAGAATATGTTGCAGTGGAGCATTAATATTGATGGAAACACGTCAATTCAAAAGTATACCTAAATAGACGAAACTTTAAAAAGGCACATCTGCATGTCATAGGCAACACTCATACCAAATGGCAGCCAATTATGCGTAAGGTTGCAGAGCTATGATGGTTGCAAGAAATATGAAGCAACGAAAAAGGTGATTAATATAGGACTCCCACATCTAGAAGCGAGACCAAAATTAGTGCTTACAGTAAGATCTCCACTGTTTACTGCACAATGAAGAGGCATGTTGTTTTGCTTGTCACTGAAGGACAAAACGTCCTCACGTTTGTAGCCCAGTGCCTCCACTGTAAAATTGAAATTGAAATTGAAACAAATTGATTGAGAATGTTTGATTGATTTGATAATGTATTAGTTGATTGATTATTAATAAATCGCACAATTTAAATCTGTCTACACTGTGATTGTTCATATACTATACCATTCAGATAGTCACCCTTTATTATTTTTCCTATTCTAGATATATCTATAAATATAATTCAATAAGAAAACTTTCAGTTACTAAGATTTCCTCCTATATATTATTTAAACAATATACAAAAGTGATGACAAAAAATATAGTCTCTATTGGAACGTGAAAAATGATAGTGAAATAGATAGTAATCAACACTGGCCTGCCGACATAAAAAGAAAACATTCAATACTTAACAAAACATACGTAATGTAAAAGGGTGAGTAATATAAAAAAATACAAAAAAAACAACAACAACAAAAAACACTATATTTGTCAGTAAGCAGGAGTTCGCAATATACCCCGCTTCACCTTTATACTTTAATGCAGCCACATTGCAACTTTGGTACTTATGAGTGGAAAGGCACTGGAACCAGAGCCTACGCAAGATTTTTAAGCAACTTTGAATTTACCCTGGAAAACAGGTCACGGCGGCCCAATGTAGCATACTAAATACCTGTATTCAGATGTATCAACACTAAGTTTAGTCACAGTAAGTTTTATTAAATAAGAGGTACGTGCAAAGCCGATGAGGTAGAATAGGCCAGGTTTGTTTACCCCGAAAGATGTCTAACAGTAGTCTGGCAAAGTCATGTCCGTAATTTCAACCACCTGTCCTCCTAAACTATGGTGCACGAAAAGGATCAAAACTACCGGTACCATTACAATGATATCCATATATCGTTGCAATGCAAAATTTTGTTGGCACAACAGTTATTTTAACACTGGTGTCGTTGCATCGGTATTTTTAACATGGGTGTCATTGCAAAGATATCAGTATACCGTTGCAACGATATCAAATTACCTTTGCAGCGATATCAAATTACCTTTGCAGCGATACTCATATACCGTTGCGATGGTATTTTATGTTGCTGCAACAGTTTATTTTATTGTTGCAACATTATTTTTCGTTCTTGCAACGGATTATTTTATTGTTGCAAATTCAAAATATAATATTAGTGTTTCGATTATAAAAATTGCCTCAACAATAATTATATTACTGTTGCAACAATAAAATATATACATAAATAATGTTCCAACGATTATAAATACCGTTGCAACAGCATCAGTTTAAAAAAAATATCATTGCAGCAATAAACTGTATCGTTGCAACGACAACAATACCGTTGCATCGACAAAATTTAGCATTGTAACGACAATTTGATACGGTTGCAACAGTATTTGCATGCCGTTGAAACGGTACATATAATTTTGACCATTTTCGTACACCAAAGCATAAATCCGACTGCTGTATTGCAGGGCCCCAGCATGCTACGCTATAATGCTTAGATTTTATTATGTTTTTGTTTGTTTGTTTGTTGTTTTTTAAATCGTCTATAATTTACAGCGAACCCACACTGGCATAGTTGACAGTGCAAAATACTAGTAGCCCATTTCACTGCAGGGCAGTTTGAACACTTGGTACATATTTTGAAACACATTGAACAATGAGGCAAACCAAACACCTTCATTTTAGAAATTGTAAGAAATTAAAGAAAAGGAGCAAAAGTCGACGAAATCAAGCGGAAATGAAAACAAATTAAACCAAAATTAACGAATTGGAACCGAAAATGAACCCAACAGATAAAAACAAATGGTTACTACTAAAATTGGAATTTAAGTGTAACCTAGTGGTATTTTGTGAATACATATTGTAAGTTTTATTAAGAAGTATTGTGAAATATCAAAATCCAGTAAAATATAATGGTAACTTAGATGACTATGAAAAAAGTTTATTAAGGTAAAATGTAGGGGTCTGTTTTACAGGGATAGAGGAGGTAGGGGAATTGTAAATGATTTTATATATAAAATCCATCGCCTCCCGAGTGCCTCTGGTCTATCACGTTTCATGTCCTGTGTGTCCAGTTGGGTCAAAGGTACAAATCCATTGCTTAGACACATTAAACATAATTTCATGACCGTAAATATAATCGAGAAAGTCACAGAAAGAAAAGAAAATATATTATGAGAGGAGGTATGGTAAGTTTTCAACTCCCTTATTTCAAATAAGCTTGGTAATTAACTGTTAGTAATATCCAACTATTATAAGTATCTTTTTAATTAGGAATACTGACAATTAATTTCAATACTCTTTCTAGTTCATTTTCATTCCTTTCGTAAATTTTATATATATTTTTTGGTTTGTTTAGTTCCTTTAATTTTTGGGGGTGATTATTCGTTACTTTCTATATATTTTTCCTCGTGTACTTTCATTTTCGGAATTAAGGCACACATCTGAAGTATGGCAACTATCGTTACTAGTTGTTATTATTAGATTGGAGGTTTCATAGTGATAATTATATCTAATGCAACCGAAGTAAACAATGTATTTTACTTACAAGAAAATACATAAAATGCATTTTACTGAAAAACAGAGTGGATGAACCGACATGAAACGCTAAAAAAACAGATTATGAATTAAATCTTTAATGCTCTTAACGATTGATTTGTGCAAGTTTCATTGATTTTTCGGTGATTTTCGGAATGACCCTCGTATTGATGTTATATACCAGCATAATTTAGCTACTTGTTTTAATTATCAAAAGTTCATTCACAACACCAGACTCTGGGCTCAACATCACTCATAATGCTACAGATGCTTGAATATAGTGCAATAAAGCATTCTCCAGAGCTTCAGCGATTTAGTTGAAGAGTCTAAGAAATGCATAAAACTCTGGTATGCTGCATCTCTGCGGCAAAATATTTTGCCCTTAAAAACCTTGAACGGTAGCCCGTATTATTGTGAAATATTTTCGGAGAAGTTACTGTGAAGTCGTAGCAGTTAAAAGTTATGACAGTATGACAGACGGACTGTCACGGACGGACGCATGGACACATGTAGGAACAAAATGAATCATATTGCTCAATCCAGTATATGCCGATATATTTTATACTTCTACTTGGTGCATTTCTTCATAATATATCTGACGAAGAATTTGTACGGCACTTATTAAGTAGGGAATTCTACAGAAATTTTATGTCAGCTGCAATATTTTGTGCAGGAAGCTTACATGAATTTTGCAACTAAGCGGAATGCTTGTTTGTTTGGTTGTTTGTTTTTTTGTTTTTTTTGTTTTGTTTTTTTTTCTTTAAAAAAGATGCTAACTAAAGAAATAATGATAAATGAACGAATTAACACAAAATTATCTCGCTGGGTTACCTCACAAATAACTTGACTTCACGGCGTTGATCATGTCATTATATAACTGGTCATACCTTTGATGTAATATTTATCATAGTTCTTAACCTTGAAAACTGCATTATGCAACTCGTGTATATGTTGAGTTGGAGAATATATAAATATATAAATATATAAATTACTTATTTATCTTTAGGTAACGCCATCAAGATGAGGATGATATAACACGTGTCAGCATTTCAAACATAGAATGGAAAATCTCGACCTTAAAATTTTTGCTTAATGCCTTTTTAATTGATTGCGTTATTTAATCCATTGCAATGTACTAGGTAAGACCAGTTACTCGGTAGGGGACGACCATATCGCCTTTCTTCCTACGATGGGAGACTGTAGCGGTCGTCAAATGGCAGGAACTATTCCTTATTGCTGATCCTGGTTTGGTATGGGGGATCATACCAATCAAACATAAAATACAACTGTATTCCTATTCATGTATGCATGAGTTTGTGATTTATATATATATAATTGTACGTCATGTCCTTGTCATTCTCGTGTCTGTACCATTTCTCTATGTTGTTATTAATCTCCTAAAGGAGGAAATAAAGATGGATTGGCATGAAAACTCAAAAAGGAAAAATATACTCTCTCTCTCTCTTACACACACACACACACACACACACACACACAAACACACAAACACACTTATACAAACATACCATGTTGAATGAGAATCTCAAGTGTTTTTGCTGCTGCACATTTCCCAGCCACATTTATCGGAAAATAGCCATTGCGGCACCGGATACACGGTCTGGCACCATATTCCAACTATTTGCAAACAGAAAAGGAACAGAGAAAATGAGAAAGATTTTGAAGAGAATGAGTTTCAGTCCAGGTCAGGAATTTCATAAAACTTCTTGAACATTGTAATTTTATTTAGGTTTGTAGAAAATTAATTTCTAAACTTTTAAGTATATTTTACGTGTCGAGTCAGAGTTACTCTCCAATTTTCTTTCCTGCTCTGAAGATTTCTCCCGAGCTTGCATTGTGCGTGATGATATTCTGTATTATTTATTCACCGTTATTTTTGCAATTTTGAACATTATATTTCTAAACTAACAAAGAACCTTTAATCAGTGACAGAAATAACTTCAGTGATGTGAGCATGAATATTGAATACATATGGGGGAAAAATACATTTTACAGGCAATGTCACGCTTAGTTCTTAGCTTGTCGGTCAGAATGAGGAAGAGATGCTGTCCGGAAAAGAAAACAAAATGGGCATTCATACAATGTTCAAAATGTGAGTAATTTTTAAAAAGATATATGTGAATATTCTTATATTCTGTATGACTTCAAATGGGGGTTAACGGTGAATTTAATTATCAATATTTTAGTCTATTTACATTGCATTATAAGTATAGACTGCACACGTGTCACAATATAAGGGCCTCTTACCAGTTTCTTTGCACACTCAGCCCGATCTTTATAGGCGCAGAAGTGGAGCGCTGTGTTACCCTGCTCACCGGGAAGGTTGGGGTTGACATTTTCGTGTTTCAGGAGACACTAGAAATAGAAACAATTATCTCAAAGTATAGATTTAGACGGTTGTAGGACTGCACAGGTAAAAGTGTCGATCTTCCCATTGGAACTTTTCATTTAACAATCAAAATAGCGCCCAACTTTTCAATCGCTGACTTCTTTATACATGTTATCAACTGTGTCAGTAACGTGGCATAACTTAGTGCAATTCCATTTTTAATATATCCTATACTTTTTTCCTATATTTTTGCGTAATTTTTTTTGATAATTTGAAACTCGATATCCATGACGGGGGTCGTAAACGGATGCTTCTCTACCACACTGAAGGTATAATGACTACCGAAATATGTTGTCATAAATTTTTTGACATATTTTCTTATGTTTTCCTTTCGTTACATTTAATAGAATTACATCTTCCCTTACATATTACAGGATTACATACAATCACAGGACTCTCGAAAAAGTCATATTTAACTAAGATTCGTTAGCTATTTCTATGTGTTACAATACAATCTACGTAGCAAATCGAGTCTTATCCACTGGAACTAATCGTATATGAAATTGAAATAACTGTCTGCGGTTCCGAGAAAACTCACTTTGATCTCTACGAGATAAGGCATCAATCTAGGATTTACCTTCAACGAATAGGCAAAATATATAATTTCCAACCACCGCATTTATATGGCACCCCACTCTCTCTCTCTCTCTCTCTCTCTCTCTCTCTCTCTCTCTCTCTCTCTCTCTCTCTCTCTCTCTCTCAATCAATGTCAGACAGTAATTGAAAATAATAGAAAACTGAGTCGTAACTACAAAAGATCGATTCTTAATTTTTTTTTTTTTTTTTTTTACCGTCTGATACAATTAATACAAGGCTTGGAGTTTAAGCACGCGAAAAACACCAATCACGAAACAATGTCCTCCTTACGTAGCAACTATCATACTATAATTATCAGTCAGGTCTAAATATGGTTATTCCCTTGCATCATTAAGGAACAGTTTCTTTGGGAGCCATAGCAAGTAGTTAGCTATGCCTAAGTGTTTTTGTGGATATGATCACTTAAGGTCAATAGAGTGTGTCTGATATATATGACAGTTGTGATTGCGAGACTATTTGTCGCGATGTATCACTGTAAATTCTTCGATTTTCACAAATTTTTTGAATGATCATGTGCTATTTTGTGTCATAAAACATGACAAGTTATTGCTAAACATTAGAAAGCAGACTAAGATCCTTTGCGTTGTTTTTGCTTCGGCCATAATACGATTGCGGGTTAACATATTAAGCGGAAAAGGTCGACATTGCACAAACTTCAAGCGAGCAAACGTTCGGAGCAGATATATGTTTTTCGATTGACTATACATATATCTTTCTAGCGGATGGAACGAGATTATTACGGTCCTTCCGCCATATTAGTTTT